>CAEGAE010078061.1:0-69425 GCA_903067095.1 Girardinus metallicus
TATCTATCTATCTATCTATCTATCTATCTATCTATCTATCTATCTATCTATCTATCTATCTATCTATCTATCTATCTGATAAAAATCATTTTCACCAACACAAATTATGAAATTTAATTTCACATTTTGACTTCACTTCAATTGTGATATTTGACTTCACAATTTAATTGGGCATCTGTCTCTTTAAAAAACTCCTGCTCCTTAAAGACACAGATGTGCTCCGACTTCAGCACGTCATCACGACATTTCTCTATTAAGCTTCTAACGTTTTTTTTCTTTTCTTTTCTTTTACCAGCGTTTCACTGAGAAGTAACTTGTTTAATAAGCTCCACAGATGCTCAGTTCCACCAGGTGTTTGCTAATTACTGGTGCTGCTCTACTGACGCAGTTGAGTGGGGTACTCTGTGGGGCGGAAGCTCACCTTGGAAACTGCAGCTCCGAGGAAGAGCTTCGTGGAAAAGGTAGCGCCCGGTTAGACCATGGAAGATTGAACGATTTCTCTAATTTGGATGAAAACGTCAAAGAACCCCTCCAGGTATATTTTTTTGGTTAGGGAATAAGATTATAGCTTCATGTACAGCTCAATGAAGTCAATTTTACATAATGCTGCTCATTTAACGTTTAATAACCAGCTTGAACTTGACTAAAAAAGTTGGAAGCTTAAAGATATAGGAAGGGATTTATTGCTGTTCTGCCAATAAAACTGGAAAGATAATTAGCTACATATTTTATGATGGCTAGCTAGAATAATGAACTAGAATTGAATTTAACAACCTAGAACTCCCAGTTTTTTTTTCTATATATTGATTAGTTATTATCTGAATATTTTATAGATATAGCTGTCTTGCTGGGTTGCTACTAGCCAGTTTTCTGTCAATAATTTATCTGTTTTTGCTGATAATATACAAAATGTAAGAGCAGTTCAAAGAGATTCCTACAAAAATGTCATGATGAATGGGGCAGTTTTCACTAACATCTGTAGGAGGCCTTAGCTTCTGTCTGCCCTCAGGGATCTTTCAAACTGGTCATAATTGGCAGAGACTTCCTCCTTAGACCCTATATGGACCTATTAATCTTCTCTTTATTACTATTTCTTGTATGCCATGCTAACAGAGTTTCATTGACAAAATTAATTTTAGTTGAAGCATGATGTTGCTGCTTTACCTCATTGACCTCTGTGCTTGGCAGATTGCCCACCCAAAGTTGGGGATGGATATTTAGTTCAAGTATGTTGGGATAAAAAAATAACAAAAAAAGACCCTTGAAGTCGTCTCAACCATTTTTCTGACTTTCTTTTTTTGTTAATATTTGCTTGTTAAATAGAATAGGCCAACGGGGTCTGTTCTGATTAAATGGTCTATAAGAAAATGTTTAATGGAATGAAAACTAACAAATTTATCATGCTTAATATGAAGCAATTCAGGTTAAATTGACCTCATGTGGAGGGTTAAATCACATCAAAACTTTCTGGGCACTTGATCTTCACAGTTAATTGGAGGAAGTGCAGAAGATTATTTGTTCTTAAAGCTGTTGCTAAAGAGAGCACATGATTCCCTGCTCGAGTTTAGTGCAGTGGGAGCAGAAGAGAGCAAAAACAGCCACTGGATGAGCGATGCCGGCCAGTAAAAATCCAGCTAAAAACACTACTAGGAATCACTTTGATTCAGTTACATACGGAGCACGTGTCAGTGGTGAGTCATTTCTTAAGTGAGGTTTATCCCTCAACTGTTCCCAGAAGTAGCAGAAGAATCACACACCAAAACCTGTGTTGTTCAACTGTCTGCAGACTAATAGCAAAATAACTGGCTCTTTAGCAAATCCCTGCTTGGTGGGGTATGCGGGCAGAGTGGGTGGCTGACTTAAAAATCAAACAAACAAAAAGCTCTGCACATTCCACACTATAAAATGTTCAATGAGCTTTTTGTTTTATTAAAGTCATTCTATTTTGAATATGAAAACAAAATTATTTTAAAAACACAAATAATGCATTTGCGTGTAAATCGTGGCACTCCTTTAGTAATTACTACATTCATTGGATGCTGCATATTGCATAACTCAAAAAAAATTAATCCAGTGTAGACTGTTCCAAATCCTAAAACTCTTGTTTAAAATAAGACACTGTATGGTTGAGTTATGGTAGAGATTTTGTACATGATAAATTAATAATTGTGTAGAGATGTTTTGTGCCAGAAGCCTTGCACAAAATTCTGTAGTGACTGTCTCACCTTTGCCCCAATTTTTAAATTACAGCTTCTAATGCTGACTTGGCATTAATATTGCTGTCTCTTATGAAAGAATGCTTAAGACAGTCATCAATTTTTGGATATAATGTGTGTTTGGCAATTAGTTTGTCCGTGGTGGTTTTGTGGGAGGAAGAGTAATTGCTGCATATATCAATTTCTGTCCTCCTGGTGAAGCTGCTAATGTGGAAAATGGTTGACCCTTAATTTTCCATAGTGGGTTGGTTGAAAACCTATGAAAATGACACAATGTCCAGTGAGTCTCTATTGCCAGGTCAGAGCCAGGCACTTGAGGAGGAAGAGGATGATGCGTCTTGAGAATGGTTGGTGAAAGGATACTGAATTAAAAACTGAAATGGAGTGAGGTAATAAATAAGGAGAAAGAGGGAAAACATCTGTCGCTGATCATCAATATTAACTTCATCATACAGGATTCTCTAAATCTTTCGTCTACGTTACAGTTTTCAAACTTTAGACAGCCTTTATTCAACAACTCACACCCAAAAACTGTGACTTGATCTCCTAGCCTTAGAAAGGCGTGCAAAGTGGACATTTTGCCAGCGTTGTGACATGTGTCAGAAATGTTGCCAGTACTCTTGAAGCCAGTTTGAATTTGACAAGTTTCTGGATCTCTCTTCTGTTGGAAAGATTAATTGCTGCTTTGTTCTATGTCTAATAGTGCTGCGCAATGCCAGAATTTGCAGTGCCTTGCAAAATGTGTTCATACTTTGAGAATCTTCTAAATATTCATATTTAGATCTATAATAAATAGATCTAAATACTTTACTAGCCTGTCCATTGCCTTCCTATGCAATTCCACACAAAAAAATTCTCTCTTCCAGCGCAGTCTGGGCTTTCTCCTCTTTACTTGGGTTATCTCCGGTCAATTTTTGACCAGACCAATCAATGAACAGAAGGAGAAGTTGTGAACAATGTTTTTTTTTTTAGAATTGTAGTCTGGCTGTAGTTTTAGCAATGACAGTAGAGTTAGTGGACAAAGCCATTTAGCCTGTGTTGTCCATGCTTCCAAATTGAATTAACATTAACAGCTGCCTTGTTTGGATAAGAACTTCTCTCTTCGCAGAGGATGCTGGTTGTTTACAGGTAATTTTTGGTAAGCTTCTTATCGTCAAACTAGCATTTACAGGTGTCACAGATAAATGTTAGCGATTGGGTAAAATTTTAAATATTCATACAGTCCACGCCTCCAGGACTCAATCGTTTCTCAACAGCCAAGAGACTAGGCCCTTTGTGAGAAGCATATAACATAGGACAGGGGCTGGTTTTCACGTCTTAGCCTGGTGCTAAGTTCTATGTATTATTGTCTACATTCAGGCTTAAACAAGCCTCCAGTCACTAGGTGGCAGCAGTGCTCAAACTAATCAACAGGCTGCCTGTTCTACCCAGTAGAAAAAGTAGTACTGGAACAGAGCTGAGTAGGAGCTCTGTACGCCTCTGTGCTTCCGCAACTTCAAGTTCAACAAAGTATGAACTGGAGGTAATATAACATATGCATGCACTTTTACTATTTTCTTATGTAAAATAATTTGGAAAGGTCTGAATTTATTGCAGTCTGCCTGTCCATCCCAAACAAAAGCTTTCTTGAAAAAAAAACTCACAAAAAAAATAAATAACTTTTGCGTTTTGCAAAGTACATCTCTGCCAATAGTAATTGCTTTTCCACATTTCCCCCCAGCCTAGTACAAACAATGTCAGCATTATGTTAGCTCCAGGAAAAAGAAAGGAGAGCTTAGGGCCTTTGATACAAACAGCGAAAAGGTAATGAGGAGATTGACATTCCTTGTTGGTGCTCTCCATTGAAAGTCATCACAGAGACTGATTCACACAGGTCAATTGAAATTCTGGTGGGGAGGCTAAAAATGTGCTGTTGATTTGTACTTATAATAGGAGCCCTACATTCTGGCTGTGTTGACACTCAAACTCTGACCTTCTACCTGCTCAGTGATGATAGGCCACTTTGTCCAGATTGAGTGGATGTAAATGTGAGAGCAATATTGACAATTAAGCAGGTGGTGATTGTTCCAGCTTCAAAAACTGCATCAAATGACTGAAGCCTGTCCAATAAAATAAAAAAATAAAGGCATTATAATCAATTGACACAAAGACAATCCAACTTTAGTTGTTTTTTTTAGCAAACACACACACGCATGCATGCACACACCCACACAAATTTAAAGCTTAAGTGTTGTTATTGTTACTGCGCAGTCCTTTGCCTCATGAGAAACTGTGCGGTGTAATGCACTTATATTTCTGCAGCACTTGAAAAACGATAGGAGTGGCTTAGTCGTCATGCCAGAGTTTTCAAAGACCTCTTTGTGTAGAAGTGTTGGTCATGGCCAGAGACATCCAACTAGTATTTATTCTAAAGTTCCTCCAGATGCTGCAAATTGTATCAGCTGGGACTATGGTAATATGCATTTTTATAACATGGATGGTTGCGTCAGAGATCATTAGTGATTCCCAAAAAAGGCGTACTTGTGAATGGAAGGTAACTCTTGAGGTTTTCAGTTGCACAGTCAGGATTGTTGACTAGCTGCATTAATTAGTCTAAGAAACTTTAGTACCTTTAAATGATCCTCATCTCAATGTGGAAGTATGAAATACTACACAGAGCAACAATGTTTTTAAGAAATGGATTTTGTAAGCTGTACTGTTATTAAATGTTTGTTCATGTGTTTCCCTGCAGCTGCACTTGAGACCAGGAAAATACCCAAGTTCACTTTGCCAAATACATCACATTCTTTGGCAAAATAGTCCTCATCAAAGGGACAAAAACCTTCAGAATGAACATAGATGTAGCTCTCCAGAGCCCAACAAGCCAATATTTAAGGGTACAAAGTTATTTTCCTCCCAGGTTATCTCTTTAGCTATTTTTAAGATCAGATTTTGTTTCTAGGGATGCTTGTAATAGAAAATATATATCCTAAGGACAGATTCCCCCACTTAAGCTCTTGATCTCCACTGCTCCTCTAGAATAAGGTCTCATCTTTTTATCATGTTTTATTAATGGTCTCTAAAGTGCTCTGTGGCATGATGAGGGCCATAATTGCTCAACATATACCCACAATACAAGAGTAAGCCTAAAACTTTTCTGTAAAGCGATTATTATTGGGTCACACTGTAGACAGGTTTTCTATTGTACAGATGTTAACACCAAAGTTCTGATTATTGCAATGAAACATTCTCAGGACCGGAAAACATTAATCTCCCTGTTGAATGTTGTTCTTAATATGACTGTTCATCCATCTCAGACCTTAAGAGTCTCCTTCACTTATCACCTAGGGATCCTCCAGAATGAGCTGGAAAGTGTTGGTGTGGAAAGGGATGCTCGGGTCTCCAGAACTGGACATGTCCGATATGAGAATAAGAGGAAAACAATGAATGAATGGATGGATCCAACAATTAATTAATCCCAAATGAATAGAAGAAGTATTTCCTAAAAGTCAGTTGATGTGACCTGATATCTCTAATAGCTCAACAGAAAACACAAAATTTTAGCTCATTGCTAATAAATCAAACTCACTTGTTTTAAATAAATAAAGTGGCAATGGAGTGTGAAAACTTTGAATTTGTCAATCCACACTTGCGTGGAAAGCTACAGTTACTGTCCAGATCAGAGGTGTATCATTTTGAGCTTATGTGCACTAAATTTCAATTTGTTTTCAGAATGTATTTACGTTAATCTAAGTGTCTAGGGCCTAGGTCGCCGATACCTCCACCTTTGACTGCTGCCCCATCCTTTTGGCACCGGTCTTTTATGGTTATCCCTGCAGGTGGTAGACCCACTGAGGACAGCCTAACACCATTCCTATTGGCTTGGCCCTGGGAGGAGTGGCCAGATCACCAGCCACTCATGACAAAACCCAACCCCAGGACTGGCTCCAGAGTGGGGCCCTGACTCCGCCATACTGGCTGATGTCTGATGTCTCTGTCTTCCGGTTATCATGGGGAATGTTGAATCACTCTTTGTCTGACCCTTCACTCGGAGCCTATTTGTCATGGGAGATCCTAAGGGGCAATTAAGATTGTAGCTCTACATAATAGCGCACACTGATGATGAGTACATGTAAACCTCTGACTAGCCCTGTGCATCTTTAAGAATTATATTGCATGCTCACTCTCATGGATGTTGCAGTTTGGCTGACCATTCTGCTTTCAAAGGCAAGACTAATGCAATCTCAACATCCTGTTTTTTTTTCTATTTTACTTTTAGGGATATTCTTCTCAGGATATGTCACCTTGAAAGTTCCACCCTGTGGGATTTATTCATGGAAGAGTGAATGGACACAATACATTTTGTGTTCTTAATCTGATATTAAAGAGAGGAAACCATGCATCTTTGTGGGCTAAATGAAAGGAACATGCCAATTGTCTCTGGGCTGTTTATGATCTTGTGGGAGAGGAGAAATGTGTTGTTTCCAGTCAGTCAGAGGGAAAATGATGATGCAGCATGGGTGGGGGGGGGATGGGAAACGTGATCTGTTACATAACTTTTTTCCAACATTTAGGTTAGAGTTTGATCTGTGTGAGCTACCAAAATACAGTATAAACGGATATATAAAAAAGAAAACCTCTGATAGGAGCAGGGTACATTTGTACATAAAATCCACAGCCTTACTAAAACTAATCCAGCAATCAGAAATGCAAACTCTCACAGGGAAACATCTGGAAGTTGTGGTAATCTTAAATTTTATGACATTGTAATAGTTTGTCAGTTCAAATATAAATTGACGGTAATGATCGAAGCAGCTGCATCCGCGCTCATTCCAACTGCGTTCAAAAGAGTTGCAGTAAGAAACCCATCATGTAACTTGGCAGAGGGAAAAATGTGTGGCCACATGGACTTGTGTGCGGATGCAACACAAGGGGGTGTTACTTCTTGCGGAGCGCATGCAATCCCCTGCAAAACATTCCCAGTGACTTCAGATCCAAGGAGGAGGTGATATTCATGGGAGCACGGTTCAAACTCTCACTTGGAGCACAGCTTCAGCAGCCTTTCAACCGCTCCTCTCTCTGCGCTACTTTTCCTCTTAAACATAAGCTAAAACAGATTGAATAATGTTTACTTAAAATAATAATAAAAAAAAAATCTGGAGAATTTTTTTCTACCCTTGGAAAGATTTCAGGAGGTGATTTGAGAACCTGAAGACGTTCTGTATGAGTTTTTACCTGGGCATTATGAAAAGGTATCCAGGCGTCTTTCACTGCTGGGAGAGGATGCTTGTTTTGTAAAAGAAAAAAAAAATTGCTTATATTTTTGTGACTCTTGATAAAAACTGTAACGCGATCTGCGACTTTTTGCGCGCTACTTTTAAAACTTTGCATGACCGAAATGGAGCGCACCGGATTAGCTGTTTTAATGGTTTTAAGTGTTGCGCTCATGCGGGTTGGCGACGGTCAGCAAGATGCAACAGGTGGGAGGACCGGGGCAAGCCAGGTGGTCCCCGACCATCAGATCAGTCAGGGTCACTCTCCCAAAGAAGCTCTGGACCTCTCGAAAACACCTACCACCGGCCAGTCGACAACTCTGCACCGCACGTCCAGGGGAGCGTCAGCATCCAGAGGTGAAACGGTTCATGTTGCTGGCGCATCAGGGGAAGACCTCGTCTCATCGTCGCACGACAGAGCGCAGCGCACAGCCAGACACCCGCCAACGAGCAGAGTGAACCGCAGGCAAAGCAGCAAGCCCGGCTCCTCCAGCACAAGACGACTGGCTGGGTAAGAGTGACAGCTTTCTGCTCCATAATAAACACCCAAACATTTTGTTTTCAAGCCATGCGGAGCAGCAGGACCAGGAATTTGAGTGACCTATTTTACTGTAGCGAGCATGAGTCCCTGTGGTTTACTGTACTGCGGTTGTGGCCCACTTTTGCAGAATTTTTCTTCCAGTAATGGAAACCAGCAAATGATGTAACAAGAGCTACAAGTTTTGTGTATGCTTTTATACTAAATGTTCCTGAATATAATGCAGCTTTGCTGCGAATTTAGCTATGGAGTCAAATCAAAACAATTTATTGTAATTTAATTGTGTGCTAATACAATGTCCTTCCAAGTAATTGAAATGTGAAAAGTCCATTCATTACAATACGTCAGAAACGCACATATAGATTTCACACAGTGATATATTTCAAGTATGCATTTCTGTCAGTCTAGATGATTTTGGAATATGTCTGGTAAAAAACCCAAATTATAGTGTCTGACATATGAAATACAATAAAATATTAATAGATAATCATGGGGAATACTGCTGACTTGACAGTTTTTCAGCAGTCATTGAATCGAGTCATTGCTGACAAAACTGGCTCTTCATAGAGTCATATCCAGGAATATGAATGGTAAGTCTAATGGTAGGAAAAAGTATGATAGTAAAAAGATGCACAGTCAATATGAAAACCCTCAACAATGAGAGAACTGTCAAACAAGGCCCATTCAACAGGAGATTTACAAGGCGTGGACTGCATCTGGAGTCATTGCTTCCAGAGTCACCACTCACATGTAGCCAAGACATGGGCCATCTGTAGCACTCCTTGTATTAAGTCATATAATATTGTCAGAAACTTCTTACCTGGATTTGTGAGAAAAGAAGATTGTTTTTCTGTGCTTTCAAATGGGACTACATTTTACAAATCTCACAGGGAATCTATGTGGCATTGTCATGAGCAAGATGCCAGACACCAGACCAATCAATTCAGAAAAGCTAATGGGTGTTATTATAGTACTCGGGCTTCCATAGGTTTTCAACAGAACCACTAACTGATCACTCAAATGCCCCAAGGCACCGCTCCAGTAATTCATCCAAAATGAGTGCACCAATTATTGGGTGCATATACTGCACAGTACATGGGCATATATTTCAGGAGGCAGACATTTCTGTAACAAATTGTTACATTTTCAGAGAAACTGAATCATAAGATCATCAAAGTGAACAGAAATAAATGCTTGAAATATATCTCTGCATAATATTAACAGTAGATCAGTATTTTAATATGTTTAAGGCAGGAAGCTGTGTTTGTGTAATGATAGTACAGTTTATGGTTGCAAGGAATGTCTATATTCCCTCACTATCCTTTGCAGAACCTTCTTGTTTTCCACAGTGTAACTTGAACACCACACTGAGATGCAGGATGATGGCATTTTTTTTTTTTTTTACCAGCAATCAGTGTGAAGATAAATGGATCATCTGTGTTTGTGCTGTTTGGCATGGGATTGTCACGCTGCCATTATTACACCTTACTATGTATTTACATCAATCACAGCAATAGAGCGGCAGCACTCCTGTAGTCTGTGGGCCTCCGTTCTGTGTTCTTGCTGTGACCATTTATTATAGTTGCTCAGCCAGAGTTTTGGCTCGTGAGCATTTGCAAATTTGCACCATGATCAGAAACACCTGTTTCTCCAGTGGCTCTTTCTTTTTTGGTTTCTGCTTAACTCTAAAAGGATGATGGGTTGTTTCCACAATGGAGCACTTTTCATTTTGTTAAACGAAGCCTTCTGTATCCTCTCTTCCATGCTCCACAGGGACATGGCTTGAACTCAACTAGATGGTGAGTATTTATATAATAATCAGAGCGGGATTATAATGGCTCACCTTAGGCTGCAGACAGTGAAGTATAAATGTTTCATTACAGAGCTGTTTTTGGGTTGAAGAAACTGTCTATGTGACTAGCTTATCGAAGGTTTATTTTAACAGCAAGCAGGAGGATTCAGATAATAGGTTAGGAGAAACATGAACAGCATGCTTAGTTTCGAGCTAAACCTTGACAGACACAGCTCCCTACTTTAAAAGATGTGGTGTGCAGAATGTTGCGCTTATCTCAGTGTTTTATTTATGTGTAGGGACTGGATAACTGGATGATGATAACATTTGACCTAAATTATTTTAAAACTATATTTGAATGGACAAGCTTGCATTATGGATTTATTGTGAATTGTGCCTCATCCACATATGGTTTTAATGAGGGATACCCAAGTCCAGCCCTGAAGAGCTACTGTCCTGCAACTTTGATGCAACCCTGGAAGTTTGCAACACAAACTTTCTCTCAAACTTGACACACTTCAGTTACAATTCTGGCAGGATTATCCAGTTTTTTTTTTTGTTTAGTTTTTTTTTTTTGCAGAACTGCTTTCATTCAACAATACTGAAGTGTTTTTTCAATGTCACGCCACAGGATGTCTATTGGATTTAAATCCTATTCCTCCTTTGGATCATTTTCCTGTTGAATAATCCAAGTGAGCTGACCTCGGGTTAACAAACTGATGGTGGACATTCTCCATCAGGACTTTCTGCTAGAGAAAATATGTCAATTCAGTCATGTGCTGAAGCAGCAAATCAGCCTCTGATCTTCACAATACCACCAGCATGTTTGACTGTTGATATGAATTTTTTCCTGGAATGCTTTGTTAATTTTACACCAAGCCTAATTCTATAACAAGACCCACACCTTCCTAAAAGCTCCACTTTCTTCTCATCAGTCCACAGAATATCTTCCCCAAACTCTTAATGAGATAATCAAACTGTTCTCTTTTTTTGTTTGCAATTCTTCACTAATCAGTATTTTTCCCATAGATACTACATTATCCTCTGTCTTTAATGTTCTGGGTTATTTTGTGACCTCCCGATTGAGTCATTGTTGAGCTCTTGCATTAATTGTGGTGGGGTGACCACCTCTGGGGTGGTTCACCACTGTTGAAGGTTGGAGGTTCACCACTGTTGGATGGTTCATGACTGTTGGAGGGTTCACCACTGTTCCTTGTTTTCTCTGTTGAGGATAATAGCTCTCATCGTGGTTAACTGGAGTCAACAACACTGAGACTAGGCTAGTGGTTTATATTTTTTTAAAACAAGGCTTGGATGCACAAGCCTGCATTGTGGATTTATTGGAAATTTTGCCTCACCCACATATGGTGGACTGATAGATGTTTATACAGTGTGGAACAGACATCAATCAGTTTGCTCCAGACTGATTCACGTCAGTCACTTTGATTCCCATATCCTGTCTAATTTTGTTAGATCAGATCACATTATGTGGCCTTTTGAGTTTCTTTTGTGTACTTTATGATGTCACATAGCTTCTATACGTGATTTCTTGATTAATTGAGATAATTAGGTGTAGGTATGGCTACTCAACTTGATTGCAGCTGTCTAAAAATGTGGTTAATCAAAGTGAAATCATAATTCAGTTTTGGGGTGATTACTTTTTCACTAAATCAGGCTAATTGAACAAAACAACAACTTTCTTTCCATTAATAAACTGCTTTCTGTAGTTACGCAGGTAATCTTCATTTGATAGCAAAATTGTGTCGATAATTTTAAACATTTAAATGTTATTACAAAGCAAAGTCAGAAGGAAATGGTTTGTACTCTTACAGATTATCAGAGGGCAAACCATGTTTCACACCACTGTAAACACTTCAGCCAGTATGTGTCACTTTGAGTCTCTTCAGATTAGAGAAAATCCACCAAAAATTCAAGTTAATCCACTCATTTCCTGTATTTAACCTTCACTGAAGTTGGTCATTTTATAGTAATACCACCCCTCAAAAAGAACTGTATCATCACAAGCTCATTTCATGCTAGATATGAACCTATGTGAAACATAGGTTCTATAGTGTGAATTAAAGTTATTTATGTTCTACCACAGCTAATAAGGACAACGTTCTTGAAATCTAATTACAATGAGGCATACTTAAATTATCTGTCTATTTCAATCTTTGTGCAAAGTAAAATACCCAGCCTCACTATTAGATTCAGCAAAAAAAAAAGCACATGGTAAGTGCTGTGCTTGATTTTCTCCTCAAAAACACATAGAATGAACGGGTTTCCTTTAGTCCTGGGAACCATAAAAGAAGTGTTACATAAATCTGGGAAACACTGCCTTAAAGTCGTCTGCACGGTGAGTTTTATGGTTCTTATTCAAGCGTTTTCAGATGAATCATCTGCAGCCGGTTAGCAAAAGTGAATGTGTGACACATTTCCTCTTGGAATTCCCACTCCAATTCTCCTGTTTACTGGATTTCATACTCTGGCAGATCTGGGTACCCTTAACTCTTAATCACATCCAAGTTGACTCAGTTGGACTCATTTTTTTTTTCTCTCAGTGCACATTACAGATTTCAGGTTGCTTCGGATAGCCCTCCACATCAAGTATAGAATAGGTGTAACTGCCTATACATATTTTTCCATGGAGCCTAGTAGTATTGTTGCATTAGCGTCTCTATTACATACAGAAATCCCTTGATGGAATTTGAATGTGATGACTGATATCTTTGGCACGGGCTTGGCCTGATGTGCTTGATTAATGACAAAGTTGAGCTTGCCAGAGGGCCCAAACGACTGCATGTTATCCCCGTGACGCCTCAGAAACACTTGCAGCATCTAATAAGCGCAATCCATCTGAGGTCAACAAGTCAATCCCTGTTATCTTCTCAAATCACCATGAGTCAGACATCCACTTACTGTAATATCTTGTGAAAGGATGATGGGGCGTAGATCCATCTCAGCACGTTAACTGCTGCTCTGGAGTTACTTTTGCGGTCTGGTGCCTTTTTAATCTGCCTTGCTACAAAAATTTGGCCTGGGCTACAGGTGTGGATTAGAGAGTGCAAAGAATCCAGTTCAGACTGTTTAGAACTTGCCATCTCTCATTTGCTGAGTGATTTATAGAAAATGTGAGGTGTTTTTCATGTCCCGCTTGTCTCAGATAATCCCTGCAAGGTTCAAATAACACTGTTTGTGTTCACTTTGGATTCTCATCTAATAGAACAGGACCTTGTTGGTCCACAGTAAGACAGGGATTTCTGAAAAATTAATAAAAAAAAAAGTTTGGCACAGCTTATTCTCAAAAGTGTTATAGCTGCAGGCCAGTCGTACCAGAAGAATTAGAAAGTACATCATTATTAAAGAGATATTTTTTTGTTAGAATCCTCATTAATTCACAGTTATCCTTTGACTCTGTTGCCTCACAGCAAGAAGATCCAGTCTGGGGCCTTTCTGTCTGGAGATAGCATGTCCTTCCTGTGCATGCCTAGATTTCACGCATGTTCAATTAATTGGAGATACTAAATTGTCCTTAGGTAAGAATGTATACATGGTTGTTCTACTTGATTGTCTCTCTTTGATGGACTGGTGACCTCACTATAGTGTACCCCACCCTTTTTTTTCATTTTCTGCTGGTGATTAGGATGGCTACCCCCAACAGTCTTGCACAAAATCAACTTTGTATAGAAAGTAAATGGATTATAAAGTGTGTAAGGGGATATTTTTTTTTTAAATACAATCAAACTTTTAATTCACTCTGTTTTTTGTAAATGTGCTTTCAGGCCAAATGTCTGTGGAGGTCATCAGTGCTGCTCTGGTTGGGCAGTGGCTCCAGGAACTAACCGCTGCATAAAACGTAAGTATCATTCACAGTTTTGCACTTCATGGAAACTTTAAAACCTTTAATGTTTATCACAGTGTGAAATGTGGTTTTCAACCCATTCTGAGTTGGAAACCAAAGGGAGTTGGTAGAATAATGATCAAATCTGTTTGTGAAAGTTTTCATATCAGTATTGTTTCTATTTGAACCTTTTCCCATTTTCTAGTTACAACGTTGCACATATTTGCAAAAAGAAACTAAATTACCCCTTTCCAAATGTTTTTACAAATGACAATATAAAAAGTATCATGTGCAGTTCAAGTACCCCCTTTGCCCTCAGGTTAGTACTTTGCCGAACCACCTGTTATTACATTTAGAGCTGCAATCTTTTCTAGACAGTTTGGTCCATTTTTATTGCCATCTGAGTCAGGTTGGATGGAAAGAGTCTGTGGTAAGCAGTTTAACTCAGGCTGTTTGTTTATAGTCATTCTTTTGCTGGAAGGTGAAATTATGCCTCAGCCCAAAGACTTTACTAAGATCCCCTCCTCAATGATTGCCCCATCTTTAGCTGCATGTAGCTTCTCATCAACCGTGTTCCAGAAGAGAAAACCTTCCCCACAGCATGGTGTTGTGGCAGCCACCACTATGTTTCATTGTGGAAGTGGTGAAACACAGCAGTGGTTTCAGGGTGAGGTGTAATTTAGTATTTTTTCCACACTTAAGGTGCTCTTCCACTGGCAAGTCTCACTCTAACCAGTTAATGCATGGCTTGGTTCTACCCCTTTGGTGAGCATCTCCATTATGGGTCTGTCCCTCACAAGACTCATGGCATGGATATGAGAACGTGGGCGCGGCAGTTGTGGATGACTCTTTGATGATATTTGCAATGACACTCAACAATGAGGTTGTGGTTCTGATGGACTCAAATAAACACAGATATTTCATTTTGTCTTATAGACATTTTTTGGCTAAAATATGACAAAGACTCAGATCAGCCGATTATCTTGCTTTAGCTATAAATATAATTATATTCCGGCCCTTTATTTTTTTAAGTGTACAACCTTTGAATTTAGGTAATGCAGTCCAAAGATGTAAACCAATACCCATTCATGAACTTTATTAAAAAAAAATATGCAAGCAAAAAATTAAATGCACATCATACAAAGCTAATATTATGTATTTTCAGTGTTTCCCACCATCTGAGTAAAACTGCAGTTCCAACAGAAAACTGACCACAGCTTTCTGTTGGAAAGCTGCGTTCTGCAGCGAGAAACAGAGAGAGACGAGGTATTCGCAGGTCTGCTAAATCAGGATCATTCCGCTCCAAAACTTAGCGCATGTGTTCCTGGTCCTGCTCATGATTAAACTCATATAATTACACTCCTTCGTACTGAAGGAGTGTAATTGACAGCAGTCGGCATGTCAATGATCCACTGCTAAAATATATGAGAAATGTTGTTTGGAGCTTGTTATGTGCTACTCACGAGCCAATCAATAAATGTGATCAGCTGTAAATCAGATCGCTCCCACGTAGTACTCGGAAGTACAACAATCTGAAAACAGGCAGGCTGAGCCGGGCTGGTTCTGGTAATTGAAATAAATCTGGCTGGTGCGAACGTGGACCGAACCTCTAGTGGAAAAGCGCCTGTAGTGTTTTGCATGTAGGCCAAGAAGTTCAACATCTGACCAGACTCCATTAAACATGTGTTTGATGTGTCCCTTACATGACTTTTGACAAACTGCAGATGGGACCTCTTATGAATTTATTATTTCTTTCTCTTTCCACTCTTTATTTAGGCCAGCTTTGTGGAATGCATGACTAATAGTTGTCCTATGAAGAGATTCTCCCACCTGAACTGTGAATCTCTGGAGCTACCTTGGGTCTCTTGGCCCTTTCTTTGGTCTATCCTATGCATTATATGGTGTATAGCTATGTATTACTTTGTGTTGGTCTATTTCCATAAAACACGTTGCATTAAGCGTTGGCTTAGTTCTTCAACATAGGCATTTGTGAATTTGCTTTCTAGACCTATCTAAAAAACAGAGTACCCAAGGGTTAGTCTTTGGATGCCATGTTTTAATTTTATGTTAAACGCCACCATAGTCTTCTGTAGACTGTAATAACAGGTTGAAATAAGGACTTTTTTCTCATTAAAAGTTATCTTTGAATTTTACAAGTGAAGAAAAACACTACACTGCAAGGGACATCTCTGTGGAGCAGCAAGAGAATGTGCCTACTGCTTCTCCGGTCCTTTTCAGATAATTATTTCCTCCTCACACATGCAAATACTTTTCACACACACTTTTTCACTGGTCAATTACACAATAGGCTTTAGTGACCCGGCAGTCTTCCTCTTAGGCCTGCTTCCCTTTTTCACAGTCCATATATTGCACAATCTCACATAGACATGCTGTACAAACTGTGCATTACATCCAACATAAAGATTCATACCGAAGAAGTAAATTTCATCTACCTGAACAAGTTCTGCCTAACACATCTGCGCTAAGGAAGAGAGTGCACTTTAGTAGGCCAGGGGTCTGTCCAATCATCTGGGCTCCCTTGGAGCTTGGCCGTCACCAAAGTCTGACTGGAGGCTATGTTACTGGCTCAATTTTCGGCAAAGTGCCAGAACGTAGGCCACAGACTGGAATAGAGACTCCCGAATACCCCACTTAGAAGAATTTAGTGGACAGCTTTATTCGGTCCCTCCCTGAGTCCCAGGATACTTTTTAAGGAGATGCCAGTATGGGAAAACATTTTCACAGTGGGGGAAAGAAAAGGAACAAATCTGTCACATGTGAGATTAAGCGAAAACATAAATTTGCTGAGTTATATTTAAGAACTTCCTACTTAAGTGGATGATGTAATGTCTAACGTCCAAAGTGTCAGCTGCAGGCTTTATAGCAATGCCTTTCTATCTAAGCAAATATATGGGAGGAACTGATTGCTATTTTCTACCCAGTATGCCCACCGGTGTTTCTATTGAAACACATTTAGTAAAATGGAATACATCCATGTGCATGGGCTGATGTTGAAGATGTTGTTGTTCAGAACTTGCCCCCATTTATGTCCTGACAAGCTGAGGATAGATGATTACCAGACGTGTTTGTGTATTGAAGTAATTTCTGAAAATAGCCAGTGTTGCCAAATAGTATAAGTTTTTATTTCCTTTGATTTACTTGACTTTTCTTTCATTTGGTTAAGTTATGGTACTGATTAAGAATTAAAGTTGATAAGTTTATGTAATGTCATATATTTTAAGTGGCTGAAAAACTGTTTTTTTGCCGTGTGTCGGTACATGAATGAAGTGTTTTGGCTCAGCCTTAGTATTTCAGTTTCCTAAATTATTTTAGGTTGCTTCAGAAGCTTCGCAAAAGTATTCATACCACCTGAACTTTTTCACATTTTATCACATTTTTCCTCATTGTGCTCTGACTAAAATTTTACTTTTTAGCCAAAAACTCTGTGAGGTAGAAAAGTAATATTCTACATAACTCTGAAAACAAAATCCCAATGTTGAAATTTAGTGTTGGCAGCATCACGCTGTGGGGATGCTTTACTTCTGCAGGCACAAGGAAGTTGTTAGGAATACAGATGCATCTAACTACAGGGCAATTATGAACCCTGCTAGAGGCTTCAAAAAAGTTGAGTCTGGATTTTCACCTTTCAGCTGCACAACAATCGTCAACATACAACCAGAGCTACAATAGATCAAATTCAATCAAATTACAACTGTGTGTTAGAATGGGCCAGGCAAAGTCCAGACCTAAATCCAACTAAGAATCTGTAAGACTTTAAAAAAGATGATCATAGATGCTCTCGATCCAGTCTGCTACAAACTTTCTCTGTTTTGCATAAAAAACCCAGTTGGAGTTTAATATGTTGACGTTTGTGGTTGTAATATGACCAACTTTTAAAATGTTCAAGTAAAATACATTTGAAATCGTTGTATGTTTACCAAACATTTGGTAGGTTTTATAACATCAAATGGTTCAGAAACGGTGTTCTGCTGTCTGCGCTAATGTTCATGCCAGTGTCTCAAAGACATGCTTTTCCGGAACACTGCAGATGTCAGTTCATAATTAATTAGATAACATTAATTACTAGATAAGATTTAAATACATTTTATCCTGCCAGTCATGGTTATCCATGGGATGTTGTACAGCTGCCAAAACAGTAATTTTCCAAAATGAGGAAGCGGTACATTGGTTTACTACCAGCAAATTTTATATCAATGGGCAGCTTGTGTTGAGGATGGCTTCTGTTTACAAAATAATAATTTACTTAGATGTGGAATTGGAGTGCAAGTTAAAATTTTTGCCCTGTTTGATGGTAAATACAGTAACCATCAATTATGCGTCTTGTACATCAGTATGTAATTACAGATTGGAGACTCTTAAAACTCCTATTACTATAGAGAAGATTTAGATCATATATTTTCTCATTTGTATCTGCCTGAAGAAAATTCCTCAAGATCTTTAGACTCTTGAATGAGGCTTTGAGTCACACCAGCATTAGTTATGGGTAATCTCACCAAGGGATCTTGTTTCAGTATCACTATTCATAATCTGAATTACAGTTATCCACTGATATAGCTCACTGATCACAGGAATCGTTTTGGATTTGGTTGCCTAGACACAAAGCCTGTGACTTTGACCTAATGGAAAAGGCCCAAGTCTAAACATTTTTACATCTGGTTTTTGATCTGACTTTATTCTAACCAGGAGTTTTGGTTTGTGTTTCTGTTGAATTGGCACTTCTTTCAGGTTTCTCTTGCACTTTTTAAAATCCTTCTTTTTTTTAATATAGAAAATCTAGATACTTAGATTGGCATATTTAATATACTTTGCCTTGTTTTTGATGAAGACTCATGCTCATCTACACCATGTAGAAAGTAAATCAGTGGAATTTAAATCAGAGAGAGACAGAGGGCTGTTAATTGTTCATCTGAGAGACAACCTGGGGTAATAAACTGTTTCCATGACTACTAGTTGGCTTGAGATGCTTTACTGTGTCATAGCCAAGATTTGTTGGGTCTACGGTGATGATAGCTAATGCTCGAAACCAGACAGTAATTGATTTGCGCAAGACAGACTGAATATAATATGTACCTGTGTATTCACACCCATGGCTTAATATTTTTTTAAGCATCTTTAGCATGAATAACAGCCTCAATTGCTTTTGAGGCTGTAGGTTTTATCATATATATGGCCAATTTCTTTTGAAGCTGTCATCGCTACAAAACCTTTCAGAGACATAATTTACCTCTACCCCTGTTTTACCCTCTATTTTTGGGTATTTTATCCCTGCAAATCTTCTCAAACTCAATCAGCTTTGATGGGTATTGTTGGTAAACAGCCATTTTCTTTATATCTTTCAGAGGTTGTTTATTAGGCTTTAAGTTAGACAAGTTTGAAATAATCCAGTCCCCATTAGAAGGTCTGAGTTACAAAATCCTGTTTACAGTGCATATTTTGCGGTTTTTGTGCATGTCTAATTGTAAAAGGGCCCATTAACAAAAAAAGGGAATTTGGAAATAC
The DNA here is from genome assembly GCA_903067095.1 of Girardinus metallicus. Taxonomy (NCBI): domain Eukaryota; kingdom Metazoa; phylum Chordata; class Actinopteri; order Cyprinodontiformes; family Poeciliidae; genus Girardinus; species Girardinus metallicus. The sequence continues at coordinate 19,160 of CAEGAE010078061.1, forward strand.
TCCACAATAAAGTTTGCACAAATCAAAACTGTTGTTTAAAGAATCTCTATTTGGTGTAGAAGTACCCAATTCTAGTTCAACTAGTTCATGTATTTTAGACAATAAACCAGAGACAATCAAATGTGGCCCAGACTCAAAGTAGACTCCAACTTTCATCATTAGCAGCTAACGATTAGTCAGTGACAGTATTCTCACAGTGCTGCATATTGTATCTGATGTTTCTTTTTCTTGTTGCATTTTGAATATAGGAACTAATTGCATACCTTAAAAGGTTGTGTATGGTTACATATGATGGACAAAGTGAGAAATTTAGAAAATAATTTTACTGATGTGCAAGTCTTTTGCTTGAAAGTTTAGCACCAATGTTGAAAACACAGCTTTACGATTTCCTCTCTGTCTTTGGACATTCTAGTGAGTGTTAAAGGGTTAATGCCCACATTTTACTCTTCCATGTGGGAGGCAGCTGCAAAAGTATCATAACATGTGTGAGCATTTTCTGACCTCAAAAACAACCTCCAAATATTTAGGTCCACCATCTTATAGATGGTTCAAACCATTTCAGTTTACTTTTTCTTCCCCTTTATGACCACACTATGGAACATAAATATTTTGACGCTATCTTTTGCAGTCTTTACTGTGACCAAATCTCACCAGTCAGCCTTCTAAATTTATATTCACGGTGCAGGGATATTTTCTCTGTCTGCATTTAACAGAAATCACATGGATTGAGAATATTTGCTGCTGGAGACTTTGACGTGCTTTGATAAATTCAAGGAACTGACCTGATGTCAATGCGAACCAAGTCAACATAGCTGCATTCTCTGATTTACGAGAATAGAAGGAGATTTTAAAGAATCTGTTGTTTCTGGTGATGCCATTTAGCCAGAGCTGAAAATCATGCAATGAAGACAGCCACAGTGTCCTCCTTGGCTTTTAAATGTCCTGTGTGGATTTGTAGGGGTTGTACAGTTTAGAGGTCTTGATACTCCTTTTGAGAGAGTTATAGTTTATTTGACATATCTTGTAATCAATACACACTCTATAGTCTAGAAACCCCATCATTAAGACAAAGGCTGGACAGTTCTTTCTGGGTTTGCCTTCCCAGACCAGGAATGCTACTTTCACCGCTCCAGCTGGTGCGTCTGCTTGTAGGTTGCAATTGAGTTCTGTTTTGATGTCCTGACCCACATATTTTTCCAATTGCCACTGCTGACAAAGACGCATTGGAAAGTAGGTCTATAATTAATAACAATTAAATGTAAGACCTTTTAAGACCACACAGAATCATCCATATAAGCAAAACTGTTCAACAGCGGTTTTGAAGTTTCAAAATGCAATCATTATTCTGAGAAACCAGCTTATTATTTTAAGAATGGCCAATCCAATGGGTAAATAAAGTGCTACATTTATACTTGACTAGAAGTATAAAACATCCATATAATAATAAAATGTTTTTTTTATTATTATTTTATAAGCTCTGGTCTAGGCAACAAGAATTATGTGCAGAATCATCTCAAAGAATCTCTAGAAGAAGATCAAGCTTGATTGACACTTCCTGTGCAACATAAACAACAAGCAACCTTTTCTTTCTGCAGCACATGCACTCACCCAGGCCTCTGTGTTGTTAGGGTACCATATATCATCACGCCCTTCTTTTTTAAGACCATATGGAAGCTGTTGGGAGGTGACTGCCCCCTCCCAGCTACACCCCCTTTATGAGGATGGGATTTGTGGGGTTTTCTGGTGAACACCATGTCTCTCAGAGTTGAGCCTTACAAGTTTGTCGGCGCACTCCCCGAAAAATCCAGATATTATCCATGGAGCGTACCAGCATGTGGCCCATTAAGAGCTGAATGCTGGGGTTTGTGGGTAGTGGTGGAGGCACGGTATGGAATGCCTGAAAGTAATGTTATGTGTGTCATGGGTCGGATGTGGGTTATCAAAATTCCCTCACAGACATGAGGTTGGTTCAGAGAGTAAAAGCTCTGACTACTGTATTGGACTGAAAAGCCTATACTGTTGCTGCTGACAGAGATATCTTAATTTGGTAAAATGACCAATTATACTTGTGAGATTTCCCACAAAGGGAAAATGAAAGATCACTCAAACAGTGGTAGCCTCTTCTCTCTCTGACTCTGATCAGAAAGAAAAGTTGTGTTTGTTGTGGAGTTTTTTGTGTGGGCGTGTGTGTGTGTGTGTGTGAAAGCTTGCAGAGTTGTAGACAGTAAAGTTAATATTTTTCTGGCCCTAACTGATAGTTCTTGCACTGCATGACATGTGGAAATCACATGTTAGAAAGAGATTTACACTCACTTGAAATGATTAGCATTGAGGGGCAATTGTATTAACTGCTCAATAGACCAATTCTTACTTCCTCAGTGGACAGTGTGCATGGATGAAAGGCAGATTTTCAAGCTAGTCTCTTCGCTTTGCCTCCCACAATCCTGAACACTTGACCTCCTTCTTGAGATCTGTCAGGTTTTTTGGTGACCCCTAAAGAAAAGCTCCCGCTGTCATCGCAGGAGGTCTGCCAGACTTAATATTCTGCCTCAGAACTTTTTGCTCTGTCCTGATGTTATGTTTGACTGTGAAAGTTTGAAAATCATATATATGTTTGCTAAGTAAATATATTTCTAACAGGGCTATTGACATAAACTTCACACTAGATTTCTATAATAACCCAGGTCATCCATACATTTTAAGAAATCAATAATTTGAACAATGAAATCCCTGCTTCATTGAATTTAACGCTCTCTTTAGTACAAACAGCCTTCAGATAATCTGTTGCCTTTGGTAATATCACACTGGAAATTTTAGACAAATGAAAGGTTTTTTATTTTGATCAACTGTTTTGTGGAGGATGTCTTTCAGCATTAGAAATATTTTTTGTCACTAGAACAATGGAGCCAACAACTAGTAATCTATAATATCCTTTTTTCCTGTTACATAGATAAGATTTCTTTTTGCCACTCTTCAAAATGGGCAAGAACATGATATTCAGGTTATGGGGTTATGCTACTTAAAAAAAAATACATTTGATTTAAGATTTTATGCTAATCTTTACCAGTAGTGCCAAGAATTGTGGACTAATACCACCTGTATAATTTGTAATGCAGCTCAATAAAGATATCAAAAACCTTATCTTTTACCTGAATTTCCTGTTTTAGTGTCAAAGTTTAGTTGCCTTAAATCACACCTTCAGTCATATTCAACTAAATTTTAATCTCTAGTTAAGCTTCTAGCTGCTAGATCTCATGAATATGAGCAATGCATTCAGTCAAAGCAGAGATCTTTGTTATTAAACTTTCATGAATAATATAATTTCAGAACCACCGAGTTACATTTGGCGGCACTGGTGACATATGGGAGATTTCTTTCCAGGTTTGAATTAAGTCTGGTTTTGGTTTCAGATTACCCCTTCCTCAATGGAAGGGCTGTAAAGATTTTATGGTTTGTATTACCTCTGACTCAGAAAGCAGGTAAAGAAAACCTCTGGTGGGCTGTAAGGAAGTAGAAACAAGCACAAGTACAAAATTAGAATTAGAATCCAGTGGCAGGGGGAAAGATTTGCAATCTTAATTAGATGCAAATACTTCAACTCAGATAACTATAGCCAAATTGAGAAATCTGCAAATATACCAACACTAATAAAGCCCAAGTCACTGCCTTGAGGTAAATACTCACTTAACAAACATTGCCCAGTATTTATTATTAATATATAAATTACCCCTGTTTTGCAGCCCCTTATTGAAATGTAGACATATTTGTATCAGTACATCTCAGGGTTGGCCTGAACAGTGATACTTAAGCGATAAAGTGTCCAATTTGTAATTTAACACAGTCTTAGCTATTAAGACTAAAAGCAAAATTATGTTCATTAGAAAAACATTCACTATAAAATGCATCCCATTTTCCTAAAAATGACTTTAATAGGTCTACACAAAGTTGCATTATTCTCATATAGTTCTTAGTCATGCTAAATTAAAAAAAAAAAAAAAAATCTATTCCATTAATTTCAGAATATGTGTGTAGAATAAATTGACCACAAATGTCACGTCAAGAAAACAAACTGTTATATCCAACCATATAAAAGACATTGCAGTCAAAACTCCAATTCAAGTCATTCAAGCCTTATAGTTAATGTGAACCAATATATATGTTTAACCAACTGAACAAATTCAGCTCATTGTCTAATGCTGTCTGTATAAAAGATTCATATTAAAGGCAGCCCAGCCAATTGCATTGCACTGCTGGCTCTGCAGCAGTTCCTCAAATTGAGGAATTGTTGGTAAGAGTAGAAAGGGATAATATGAAGAAACCTCCGATAGAACAAAGCTTAATGAAAAGGAACTAAACAAAACAAAGCAGCTTTAAAGCTGGATTAATTTGTTTAAATTAAACCAGCCCAGTTTGTCCTGACATGCTTTGTGCTCCACGTAGCAGTAGGCTACTGTAGGTGTTTAAAGTTGTATTTAGCAGTGTGCATTTGCCTTGAGACTTAAAAAACAGATAGGATGTTAAAAAAGGATGCAGTGGCTTATTATCCAAAGAGAAATTGGAAAGTGAAATAACTCAGAGCTGACTCCAGAATGTCTCAGACTTTATTACACTATATTTAAAAAAACCATAAACTTTTATAATGGAGTTTTCCCGCTTGTCAGAATGATGTCATTAGCTAGATTATGCTCTCCTCCGTGTACTGGTTGGCGTTTTTAATAACCTTCTGTGGGCATAGACATCCTCTATAATGTTGACATGAGCCTCTAAATATATGCGTTTTTGTTTAAAAAAAATCATAATTACCATTCTTCTTCTCCACGTTTGTAAAATATTTCAATTTTTACAGCAAAAAATCAAGATGGTAAAAGGGTTGTTCAAGCATAACAATGATTCATTGAGCTTTCTTTCTTGTGGATGATGAAAAGTGCTTTTTCACACAGAGAAGGAAATGCATACTTAAGGTTTCTCTTAGCATATTATGTTTTCTGAGAAAATAGCTGTTACTTAACCTCCCTCTTCAAGAAGAGGCCAGCATATTCTAATGGGTTTTCTGGAGAAGACTCTCTCATAATTCTGGATTTATTTTGAGAAAATATGCATTGCAATATTGCGATAATACTGTAGGAAAGACAACTAAATTTATAAAAAGTAATCATCTTCCTTGGTTTTGTGAAATTTTATTTAATCTTAAAACAAAATGAGTGTGAGATCTGATATAATTGTGATATATAATGCTTCACACTTAAATGCTGAATTAAATTTTTAAAGAAATTTAATCGGTATATCAGAATGTTGACAAAATAAGGAAACAGTCAGGAAGTTTGAACTTATAAAAAAAAATTATAGGAAGATCACTGTGGTTACTGAGAGGGCACAGGGTCAAAAGCAGGCATGAAAGAATCTTTCAAAAGCAACTAAGGCCTAAAATAGAAAACATATTGTCAATGTACATTTAGGTATTTCAAAACAATCTACACCAAATGTTTTGGACATACTGCATATAATGTAAAACATGGTGTTGGCAGTATCATTATCTGGGGATGCTTTTCTTCTGCAGGGACAGGGAAGCAGGACTGATTTATAATATTACAATATAGCAAAAGCTCATTACACCCCTAAAAGATGGTGCCAGTGAAATAATTAAAGATTGAAAAATGAAATATTTAGATATTTTTGTGTAGTTATTGGTCAGCAATTAGTTGTTATTGCCACACGCTTATATGCTGAGACTGAACTCAGAGTTTCAGTCTGATAGTCTCCTCTTTTCAGATGACTGGATGCACCTTTCTTTCCAGAAAACATAGCCAATTTGACTCAGTCATAATTAAGGTTGAAGTGGCAATGCCAGGAATGTTTGCCATTTCTCCTCTTTTATTTCTGATGGATTCTCATTTTATGATTACTCTTGCAAAGTAATAATTGCTGCACATATTTCTGAAATGGGTGGAATGTGAGGCAATTAGTTTTAATGATGTGCAAGACAAATCTGCACGACAGCAATTACTGTGACAATGTGTTCAGCAGCCCAGAGGCAGGACCCAGAGACAAACAGAGATAGTCAATGGCAATGTACGCCACGGGCGCACATGCAGCATGTGAGGCCATATGTCAGACCTTAAGTCACTGACCTGTCTGTTTTGTTATCAGCACAGGCGACATGTTTGTCTTCTGTCATCACCGGGACTCGCAGATGAAAATGGGTCATTGAACATATACCATCGCTGACCAGTTCTGGGTTTTTTCTCACTTCAGTTCAGACAGTTTTATTGGAAGAAGTCTTTCTCACACGTTGTCCTCCTTCACCATAATACCCAAGGAATCTGTGACCTTTTTGATCTAATTCTACATCTAGGACTTGAGTTTGAGCAGACATCGGGCCAAGTCGGCAGCATTTAGACAGCCCATACTTTAGCTAGCTGGGGTATTTTACTTCTTGCCAAAACAAAATACAGGCAATCTCTACTTTATCCCATAATGGAAAATTCGGATCACTTACCAAGTTGTACAATTCTCAACCACATCTCTCTAAATGTGTACAATTAATAAAAAAATGTATTATGTTTCCAAAAGTGTAGTTAAATGTAATACTTATAAAACTTAGATGATGTGAATCATGTTTGCTTATTACATTTCTTTTGTCATAGGCCGATGCTGCACATAGAAGAAGACTTTAATGTAGTCATAGATGGGAAGCTTATCTGGCCATTGTTTGTAGGATCCATATCATAACAAACAACCAGAGTCTGAGCAGCAATGCAATAACAGGAAGTGTTGAGCAGGTATGGAGTGCTGTTCTCAACTAGTGCAGTCCCTTTTGGCTCCCAGTTCGAGCCGTGGCAGCAATCCTGCCTGCGATCTGTCAGCATTCACAGCATCTGTGTCAATAGCATTCCATAGCTGTTGACAGAGCGCCGCTGTTTGTTTTAGCCACTGCAGACCAGTGGCCTAATGTACTGTTTGAGGACAGTGTCGTAAATCCTCAAGTGCTGTACGCTCCAGTCATTGGTGACACTAAGTCAGCTTGGTTGTTTTAAAATGGGTGCCACAGTGTCTTTCCTGATTTAAAGTAAATGGAGTGTAAAGGCAGGCCCCAGTAGAGAGATGCAGATTATCTTCCTTTGACTGTGTTTACAGACAGGTGAAAATATCATATACTAAACACAAACTTTGTGTGAGGTGCTTTATAAAGTATTCTTGAAAAATCTTTAGACATTAGGAGTATGTAAAAATTACCATCCTACCAATATATAGCCATTCATTTCAACTAACAGGCTTGGTAAAGAGTACATAAATCAGAGAAGCAGTCAAGATGCTGATGGCAACTCTCGTGGAAATATTTTGCCATGATAACTATTAGTTGTGCTCTCTACAAATTTGTTTTTATGGAAGAGAGCTGGTTTGAGCTGAAGGGGAAACATGAATGGAGTTAATATTGGGAGATGCCAGAAGAAAATCTGTAAGACTCTTGAGAATGGAGCAAAGATTAACCTTCTAGCATAAGGCTACTATTAAATGGTTTAGCTCAAAGCTTATTTGTGTCTTAGGATGGTTTAGTGAAAGTCCAGATCCAAAAATCCATTCAAGAATCTGCAACATCCATCCAACCTGACTGAGCCTCAATTACTTTGCAAAGACAAATGTGAAACCACTCAGTCTCTAGATGTACAAAATTGATTAAGACGCCAAAAGACTAACTGTGGTAACAGCAGTGAAGGGTGATTATACAAAGTATTGACTCGGGGTCGTTGAATACCAATGCATTCCACACTTTTCAGAATGTTTTTGTGCATACTTGTACATTACATCCATTATTTCCCTTTTACTTCACAATTGTGTGCTGTTTTGCATTGGTCCTTCCCAAAAAGTCCCATTAAAATTCCTTAGGGTAGTTGGATATTCTGAGTCTGCCTCCAGCAAACAGTATTACTTTTTTTTAACCTATTTATGACCTCTGTATTTTTATGGCCTGTTTTTAAATGGCCATTCATTACAGTGAAAGAATGCGCTTTATTCTTGATTAGAAACAAAACTGACAGAGTAGAACTGCCAGCAGCACTAAACTAATCCACAAGCTTGTTTTACAGCTGTACCTCCTGCAGAATTAATGTAAGTGATCATTTACATTTAGACTAAACAAGGCTGGCTAAAACCTCAGAACAAATAGAACCAGACGACCCCGTTATGCTCTTTACAAAATGGAAAGCATCAAAATGCCTCAAAAGTTAAATAAGAGGCCTTTTTATTGAATCAATTCACTATGAGCCACTGTGCTGAGATCAGGAAAAGCCATTTCTCCTCCTGCTCCTTCATACAAGGGGCCTTACGCGTCGATGTGTGCTTCTGAGAACATGATCCCCCTCTGTGCTCTCTCTCCCCAGCTGACTGCCAGCCCCCCTGTCAGAACCGCGGCTCCTGCAGCCGACCACATACTTGTGTGTGCCGCTCAGGCTTTCAGGGGCCCCTTTGTGAGGAGGTGGCCCCCGAGCAGGTGTACATTCGTGAGCGGGGCACTCTGAGGCGCATTCAGCCAGGCACCAAACCCCTCCAGAGAGACCCACCACAGAGAAGACCCTCAGAGAGGAAGGCCGCAGACACCATCAAGCTCCAGACCCCGCGACCTGTGACCACCAAGCAGCCTGCCCAGACGGTGTAAGTAGCTCCACAAATGTTTCTCGTCATATCCAGAAGAGCTTTCACACTCATGTCACATATGTTAGTCTATGTAAGTCGTCACTATCTAAAGTGTATTTACAGAGTACGTAAAGCTTTCTCTTGGTAAATTACTTTAATTTGCTTCCTAAACATGCTGTATTTGTTAACTCTGCAAGCAAATTCACAGATGGGAGCTATTCCACTGAAATCAACAGATTTTTTTTAGCTGTTGAAATTGGCTGAACATTTGTGCTTTCATTTGCTCTTAATGAGAGTTTGGATTAGTACTGATCCAAAAATATGATGAACAATCCATTTGAATGTGCAGTTTCTTTTTATTTTGCATAATATATTCATTTTTATAGCTACCATAACTTTTCATGAAATGCTGTCATGCTGAAAGAAAACATACCATATGAGACAAAGTTTTTATTAAAAAGTACTGCAGGACAGTTACACTCGTGATCTGCTTGTGTTTATTCTTTCAAATTGACCGATCAGAATTTTGTGGCCCGTTTCCATTCTCTGGCTTTGTACAAAATGTGATCATCCATGTATATTTCTGAAATTGTTTTAGTTTTATCCTGTTCTGCTGTCGGGACCAGAACTCCATGGAAGAAGGAATGTTGTATTTCAGTGGGACTTTCCTGAGAAATACTGTAGCTTTATTTATGTTTCTTCACATGGCAAATGATGCAGTTTCTTTTCAAAAAGCTTCTTACATCATCACTGATACTGAAAATAGCCATTTTTTATCTTTTTTACTGAATGTGGAGGATTAATTGTTTGAAAGATCAAATTCCTGAATTGCTGTCTGACCGGTCAGGGCCGATCAAGCTGAAAATCGTCTAAATCCAGTCACCATCTTGATTCTTTGTATACATATGTCTTCTTTCCAGACACGGCCTCTAAAAAGCTTATGTAGAACATTAATTATTGAAGCAACTAAGAAGCACTACCTAGTCCACTAATCTGATCTGTATGGAAGAATAATAATAAGAAAGTCATTGTTTAAAGGAACACATATTAAGTCCCATTTGCTATTTGCCTCAGAACATTTAGGGAACACAGAAAACATGCAGAATAATGTACTGCATCATCACCATCATTGTGAAACATTGCATTGGAGTGGCAGCCTCATGCTGTAAGGAGCTCTTCTCCATTTTTGACACTGAGTCTGGACAGGCCTCATGGAGATAAATGGAGGCATATCCTAAAAGAAAACTCCTCGATACTGTTTGAATATTATGAATTCATACATTTTGCGCTCCAATGTAAAATAAAATATTCTACATAGCAAGTAATCCTTCACTGCTTTTAAAAGTGATACTTTGAAATCTCTTAGTTTTAATCTTCAAAACATTGGAACACTTAGTGGCTTTCCAGACAAATGTACTAATCCTTGCTGCTTGACGGAAAAAGTTGTTTTGAAATGCATTTTTTTTTGGTTTGTGACTGCTTCAGTTTTTCTTAGATTTTTTTGGAGCAATGGTGACTGTTATGTATCCAACTAATAATTGCCCAGACAAAGGTTTCTTTCAGTGCGTTCAGCTTATTCTCCAAAGACTGCTAATCAGACAAGCTTAATAGTTTCTTGGCCTGGATGTGTGATTGTTTAAGATTCAATCTTGTTGGAAATTGCATTTTTGGTTTGATTAATGACTCTGCTGCGGTCACAACCATATTTCCGATTGAGGAAAAGCAGGGTAATTGATTTCGGGAGTATTTTGATGGAGATTCTTATTGCTTACAAGCCCTGACTTATCTTGTCAAATAGTTCTCTGTTTTGACCTCTGTCCCAGTGGTTTTCTAGTTGTTTATGTGCTACAATTTATTTGGGCACTAAGGTCATAATTTACTAATTTTACCAGTTTGTCATTTTAGTAATTTCTTTCTACCAAACCACAGACACATTTTTAATTATTTCTGACATTTATGATGATTCTCCTGCTAATTAGCGAAAGTCTTATGTCATTTTGAGCTCTTGCTGGTGTTATGGAATGATGATGGCAAAGGCAACCACGTGCTTGTGGTAGCTCAGTGAAATGCAGCTAAATATCTTGGCACTCGCTTCACAAAAACGCATTTTCTACATCCTCCTTCCCTAAACAATTATCTCGAAGTCATAGTAAATCTTTTAATCAATACAAGATCTCTGGAGAGTGCACAGTTGCTATGCATATGTTTTCTTTGTTCTCGACTCACAGGACATATTTGTGTACTGAGTCACGGATCTGGGGTAAATAGAAGTAGACTAGACTGCAGGCCTAACGCTCCGAGGAGCAGACAGTGTTCCTGAATCACAAATACCACCACAATGACTCTGTTTGCTGTCATGTTTCTGCTGAAGCTGACTAATCCCATAGTCTGTCCGTTTCAGTCTTTCCAGCTAACTGAAGAATAAACTGCAGTAATCAGTGTACTTAATCATTTTCAGGTCTGAGTAAAAACTTCAGCTTAAATTGTCTGCACTTTAACACTAATCTGATATTTATTTGAGTACTTGCCCTGCTCTTTCCAGTAAGGTACTGGAGCCCTCGTGAACTACCGTGCTTTTTTTTCTTTTCGCATTCCCTCAGTCCATAACGATCTATGAGGGGTGGAACCAGGCTCCCTCGGGGTACACAGCAGATGCAACTCGTGGTTTCAAATATCAGGTTGAAGATCCACCGCTTCCAAAGCCTGGAAAGCACGAGCGATGTGAGGTCACGGAGACTAAGAGTTAGAAAGCGAGACCAGTGCCAAGACCTAATAAAGGAGTCTGAGTTGGCGATTAGGGAGGCTAGGTGCTCGAGAAAAGATAGATTATATTGGCTTTGCATCCTACTTTTTTTTTAAATCGAGGGGCAAAAGTTGCATTATATATTCAGCACCTATTTATTTTATTTTGTTCCAGAGATACTAAAAGGTGGAATTGGCTTATTGTGTCAGCAGAATTTTCAAACATACTCAGCTTGGCAAGTGGTATCAGGTAGCACACAATAAATAGTTGAAGGAAGGACAAACCAGAAGGAAGACAATAGAATGATGACATGTTTTTTTATTTTTATTTTTTTGATCTTGTGGGTTTGTTCTGCTGTTCCACCTGAGTTTCCCTAGTGTGAGGCAATAAAGGACATTTCTTCTCTGTTCTATTGGAACATTTTGAGAAACTAACCTGAATAGTTTTTAAACTTCTGCTGCTGAATCTTTTCACTCTTATAATATTATGTTGTAGTTTTAATCTCAATTGTGGAGAGGAAGTCAGGTTTTTTAATCAAGCTTTGAGTTTGTATTTTTTTTGTTGATGAAAAGGTTGTTTCAGCCTTAAGAAAAAAATTCAACATCATTTTACTCCAGATGCAGCAAAAAGTAAATATTAGGCACTTCCCGTTTACCAAAGTATTAATAAATTGGTTCCAAACCCACTTGAAATTTTTGACATATTCTTATTCCATTCCCTACAGTGTAGTCCTTTTAGTAAGATGCGAGAGAAATTAGCTGAGTGATTTGAGTTTTCTCTTGTTTAATGAAGCATAGCGAGAAACATATTGTTGCCCCTCTGCCATTTGTGGTTGTACATACAAATCAGCTGACTGAATAAAAAGGCAGCTACACTTTTACCTCAGTTTCAAGAAATACATTTTCAGCAGTTTTTTTCAATTAGAACTGCACAACCACACAAAATCACAATCATCAAAATATAATTTTTTCAGTATATGAATTGGAGAAGACTTACTGATCCCAATATTTGCCTTGAAGTCATATCTTAAGCTTAATGCATTTGCACTTTGCATGCAAACTACATATTTGGATAGTCTCAAACCTCCTTTGTTGTACAAAAAAGTGGAAAATTTGTAATTAATGAAAAGATAGAAAAGCTAAGGGAACTGTTGGTTAATCATAATCAAGACCATCATTGTGATATTCACCATTATTTTCAAGTTAAATGTTTTCCTAACATCACGTCACCCTGTTTTTGGTGCTGAAAATAAGGGGCAATAATAATTTAAAGCTAAAGCATTGCCACATAGAACTTTGGTTTAGATCTACAGCTGGCAAGCTATGAGAGGCTTTTCTGTTCATCAGCCAACCCAAGCAGAGAGAATGACTGATTAACTAGTTAATATCAGCTCATAAAACTTGTGTTATTTTGTACAGAGCAGAACAGTAAAAATGGATCATATTCTGTGCACTTGGAAATGACCTCAAAATTCACTTATATTTGTTTGTTATTTTTACTTAAAGTTCTGTACCAGCATCAAAAGGCTAAATAAAATTGTCATAATTAGCAAGTAGATCATGGTATACATTTTTGTTTTAAGTGCTGGAAGCTAAACAATGGTGAAACTCATTCTTATTCTCTGACACCAAACAAGACTAGGATTCACAAAAAGTAACGCAAAACCTCAACTATTCAATAAAAAGAAAACAAAAATTGAATTTCTTTTGAGATTTTAAATCAGTTTCTCCCTGGCCTCTTTTATGTTTTTGTCAGTAGTCCAAATATGATTGTTTGATCAATGAAGAACAATGGAATGATTTATAAGGAAGCTCCAGGCCAGCGTTTCAAAACCCCAACAAGTGAGGAACAAGTACTATGAAATTCTGAGGCATCAACTTTAACTGTTTTTGCAGTGTCACACGTTGTTTCTGTGATGTCTTTGATGTGATTTTAAAAAATCCTTTTGATGATTTACAGCCATCTTTACATCTGGCCACCAAAGAGCCTTTTTGACCTTCGACTTAAACATCTTGTGATTCCTAAAGCTCAGCAATAAAGGGTTTGTGATCCCTGTCAACTCCAGATCCTGTAAAATCCAGTTTGAAGGTCAGGGTTAGTGGTGGATACTCTTGGTTCAGCTGGAACAGTGATAATTCACACAGGATGTACTCACCACCTGAGCTCTTCATATCATCTCCACTCACCCCACTGTTCTCTGACATCAGCTCCCTGCAGGAAACAGAAATGGGCAGAACAGGATGTGTCAGCCTGCTAAGGTCATCTCTGTGGTCTTCCTTACATAACCACTCAGGACGGCTGCCAGCTGATACCTGGATAACAGGGCTGTGTAGGTTTGCTGCTGATAGTTGACGTTCAAGTCATTACACTAAACTTTGACCATCTTTACTATTTTCTGTGACCACTCTTTGAATGTTGTTTATTTTATTTGGTTTAATTGAAACAGTATTATTCAGACAAAGAAGCTTGAAATTGTCCCACATATAAAACACCAATCACTTTCAGTATCAGCATGTTCCAAAATCAGATCAGTGTGTTGGCAGTTGTTTGAAAGTAGACATTTTGGACATTTTTAGTGCTACTGCCACATTCTTCACTGCTGATAGTTAAACAACTGATTGAAACTTAGGGTTATGAAAAGTTCATATGAACCTGGGAATGGTGGATTTTCAAAGTTTCTGACAAATAAAAACCAGAAAAGGATGGCCTGACTTCAGTCCCCCTTATACAACAATTTGCATTGCCACATTACTCTGGAATTACAGCCGTTAGTCCTTTGGGGTATGACTCTATCAGCTTTATTCATCTGTAGACTGAAATTTCTGCCAGAGTAGTTGGAGTGTGACCATAGGGATCAATATTTAAGTCTTTCCACAGATTATTGAACCTATTTACATCTGGGCTTTGACTAGACCTTTATAATGCATGAATAAGGTTTGATTTAAATCATCCCATTGCAGCTCTGGCTGTATGTTCAGGATTTCTGTCCTTTTGGAAGCGGAACTTCATCTGCAGGTCTTAAAGTTTTCTTTCTTAATTTTTCTGTATTTAGCTTTATCCATCTTCTTGTTAAATTTAATCTACTTCATTTTCACTGCTGAAGAAAAGCCTGGTGGCGTCTTTTTAATGATTTACCAGTGGATTCAGCGTGGGCTGCACTGCCAGCTATAGATCTCTGGCACTTCTCCAGAATTCTTGGCTCTTGCCTAATGTTCTCCTTGCTCAGTCTTTCAATTTAGGTGGACAGCCAAGTTATGGTTGGCTTGTATATGTACCACAATCTGACCATTTTCAAAAGATGAGTTGAACAGCGTTTTATGAGATGTCTAAAAACTTGGGATATTATTTTGAAATCCAAGCCTGCTTTAAACTTCTCCATAGTACACTAAAGCTCATGGTTGCACTGTTATTAAATCTAAAACATAAAGTTGAATGGGCATAAATTATTTTTCAAACAATAGTAGCAATATAAAATTAATGCTCTAAATTTGCTAAATAATGGTTGACTTATGCTAATTACATCTGTAAAAAAATCCTCCATCAGTTTAACATCTGTGACCAGTTTCATTTGTCTCACTTGCTCTCTTCTAACACTTAATTTTGAGGCCTACTCTATTCTTTCTACTGACATTCCACTAAAGTGTCTGTGAACAAGACCACCAAGAACATGCATCTCCATTAAATGGATGACATTTGCATTTGCAACATTATTTAAATAGGCTTCCTAGTTATTTAAAGTGAACTTTAAATAAGGCAGCTTCTGTTTCATCTGTGAACATGGATGAAACAGAAGTTGTCTTGGCATTATAACCAAAGATGCTTTATTTCCAGCTGAGCTGTCTCTCTTGATACATTCCTTGTGTTTTTTCCAAACTGTTAGCTGACACATCAGACTGCTGCAGGCATGCTGCTGGTGTACACACTGATGCGTGCATTACTCCATAGACCCAGCTTGACTTCAGCTTGTATTTTAAATCAAACATTTCTCTTGGTGTGAGTTTACATATCTCTGGAGAATTTGTATTTGTGCTGATTTCCAGTTTTACTTGTGTTGTTTCACAAGTAAAATTGCTTCCTTGTGGGTCATTAATAGTTACTAATTACTAAACTATCCATTAATGCCAGCTTGTCAAAAAACATTTACAGCAGGTTTTACTGAGCCAATTAATAGTTGGGAACACTGACTTTTATATAGCATATTATATGTTTGGCTGGTAGCAGTTAACAAGGTAAAATCCTACCAATGTTTACTTTCAGGTTCATTTCATATTTGAAAGACTAGAACATTAGTCTATCTTTCCTCCCCATTGAAGAAAAGATCAAGAGAGCACAGAGATTTTGTAAACCCATTACATTTGCATTACTCAGGGAGGTACACCAATCAGGATTTTCTGACCCATTTCTGAAGCTTAGAGAAAATCTGAAGCAGGAACAGAGCCAGCTGCAAAAGAATACAGAACTGACATTTTAAACTGTCTTTGGTACTTTAGGCAGTTAGAACAGTTAGTTGTATTAATCTAATCGGAGATCTTGGTGTCTATTTGTTAGACTAAAATGTTAGTCCTGACTCCAAGCCTGAGATTTCCAACATCGGGCAACCTTTTTTTTCCTGCATGCTCAAAAAGATAAAGCGGCAACTTTGCTATACACTGTTGAGCCTTCCTGTAATCTGCTGAAAGTGTTGATCTCTCTCACTTTCTTGCAGCCTGATTGAGTCACAGGTCTAAACCTGTCATAGAAAAATAATTTCAGTATGTATCTGCAAACGTGTTAACACAACCTGTTAGTACTAATGCATTGTGGATTCTCCGAATGAAAATGTTTGGTTTTATGAATTTGTGATCATCTGGTCAGTGGGCAGGGCCAGTCAAACTGAAAATCATTTGCCAGTTTCTCAATGCATCTCGTCTTTCATTGCTCATCCCAAGTGGCAACAACAATGCAAAATGCATGTCAGAGTTCATACCGTGCCATGTTTTCTACTGGGTACTTTTTCTAAGACTTAAACAACTGTGTCCAAAGTTTGTCACAGAACTCTGGCTTAAAACCACAGCCAGAGAAATGAAGCATGCAGAGAAATGTGAATAAAAACTGATTGAACCTGGCCACACGAAAAAACAATAAAAAACACCCAGTAAGAACAACAATACATGCAGTTTTCTCTACATCAACTGTTATGCTTATGTCAGTCCTGCCGCTTTACTAGTGACTAATGCGGCTGGTGGTTCTGCCGCTTGTTGACTCAAGGCTTTGCACATAGCCGCCCAGCTGTTTTTCAGAGGAAACTGTGGTCATGGTGGGAGTTCTTCATGTTTATCATGGATCACTAGTCACTTTCAGACAAACCACACCACCGTCTGCCATGGGCTCAAGTCAAAATGTTTTGCAGCAAATGATCTTTGCACCTCCAGGATTCAGAAGAAGCAGTGATATTACTCCTGGTAGCTTTGATTAAGATTAAATATGCATCTCGTACTCTCTAAAATGAAAACATGGTGCTTGGGAAAGTTCCTTAATTAAAACATGTCTGGTTTTCTACCTAAAAGTGATGTCCAGAATCATCCCCTTGTTTTGCTGTTTGACTGCTACTTAAACAGAGCAGGTCTTTGTTGATGAAGAGGCTAGTAAAGGGGAAAAGGATAAGGTAATTCCCCAGGGTCATACAGTACTGTATGCTCCTCTCTGAACAGGGGTCTATGCTATAATTATAATTATATTTATAATTAGTATCCTTGCAGTGATGGACTGGGAATGAACTGGAACAAGGACAAGGCCCTAGTTTTGGTCGTACTTGAACCAAAGAGCCTTATTTTTATTTATATATTTTTTGAGCAGCTTCTTTTGTGACATGAACAAGATTGTGGCTGGAAGTTTTGTGTCCTAAATTTGTAGTAGGGGTGTAATTCGGTACTTTTTTTACCTTGGGCTTAATATCAAACGTCGTGCTGAGGATTTACAAAAGCTTCTCTGTCCTTAAGTGATCTGCATGTTGGACAAGAAAAGGAAATGTCGGGCTTAAGTGTATCACATATCACTGAAAAAGCCAATCAAGACTCAAAGTACATTTTGTTTTTAGTGTGAGCCTAGATTTACTATAGAGTTTTGAATATCAGCAACGTTAATACTGACTGAGCCTGGTATCCTCTTAAATAGATAGAGCCAAATGAGTCCCATGAGTGTTTGGCTTCCTGCGAGACCATGCGAAACAAAGGAGCACAGACATCTCCGGCCAAAATGTTGGACTTATATGTCTGTCTACTGAAACTTTCTTAAAGCCTCAGCAAAGTCTGCATCCAAAGCCAAATCCCTCTCACCGCCAAGGATTCTGCAGCTGTTGTACAGTCAAAATACTGCACAATGTTTTTAGACAGTAAGGTAGCTGTCCCAGAATGCACAGCGGTTTTAGTGCTAAGGCAGATGGATATGACATTAATCAAACTCTTGAATGAAGCACGGTGCTGACATGAATCAAAGCACGGCTGTGTGTGGGACCATTTTGTCCATTCTAGTTTTTCAGTTCAGGGTTCCCTGTGAGGATGAACTTATTTGAGAAAGGAGTCATCCAACAAGCTTAAGGAACACACATAAATAATTTAGTATCTCTTCCACTTTTAGTTTACTTAAAATTTTTTATGCTCCCTTTGGGAAATTGATTTTTCAGGCCTGATAGCAGGGCTTCTTACAAAGCACAATCACAGACATTCACAATATTTAACACACCTTAGAGAGCATATTCTGAAAATCATACAACTTTTTCTTTTTAATTGTGCTTGAGTTTATTGTTTTATACTTACCTCTCTAAGTGAAGTAGTCCAATGTGCTTAAAAATTACAGAAAAGAGATCACAGGGCAGTTGAGAACTGACACAAAAGTTGACAAATAATGTTAACAAACATCAGACTCAGACATTATTACATAACACAATGGGCCCCAAAGCAAAATTTAGAGATTTCAAAGTCTGTAGTTTAATTTTATGATCTGGAATTGAAGATTGATGGTGATATATTTAGTGAGAAGGAAATAGATCTAACATACTGGCACCATATAGAAGAATTTAAAAGCTCTGTGGTCTGTTTGTAATTCAACACAATGATGAATAACGGCTTTATTTTTCAAACTGCTCTTGAAAACTATTTTGTAGCAGAGTTTATGTTACATATTGCAATTCTGGCATATTTAGTTAATTGTGGAAAGATTTGCATCAACCTGCCAACAAGTGTGGCACCAAAATTATCTACTTTATCTTAGCAAAAATGCAATGTCTGTGCAAGCCTAAAGTTTGGCCACATAATCAGTTAACCTTTTAGCTGTGGAAATGTTGAAATTTAGGGTTCAGCATTTGCACTTGCATGAAATGAAGGAACATCACCTTGGTCTTGACTATATTTAGCACAAAGTTCACCTTATTCTGAAAGCAAATACAGTAGTGTACTTTGTTCTTACTACTAATCCTTGCATCACCCTACTCTATGCCTTCACTCTGAGCCTTATGTTCTTTGTGAAACTCTACTAAAGTTTAAAAATCACTGCTTTATTCCTCTTCAAAAAAGAAATCCCTCCACCTACTCTCTTGTTGGAAGCTGTTTTTGGCTTGCCGTCAAAGCAGACTGACACATGACGCTGACCAGCAAATAGACATAGCCTCAGTCAGCACTTTGTAAAGGCTCTTCCTGCTGACCTGTCTTGTGGCATTTCACTAAGTGAATGATCAGAGCAACTACAATAAACCAGAGAATATTAAATGGTCTCTCTGCTAACCACGTCTCTGGGCATTTTGAATCAAAACCCTGAACCACAGTTACCACAGTGTGCTGCTTCTATTCAGAAATGAAACTTTCTGGGTTCTCTCAACTTTGAAAACCAAACTTTATAAATACTTAGGTGAAAATAGACATATTGGCAGTATATTTTATCCCTTAGAGATAAGAAATGGCCTGTTTTTTTACAGTTCTTTTGATAGACTAGAATGTTTGGGCATATGTTTTGATCATGTTGTGTCTGCTAAGCTCCGGGTGGTTAAACTTACTGCAAATCTGTTTTCATGCTGGTGAGGAAAGCAATACCTTCAAAATTAAGTGAAACTTTATCTTGTGTTTTGTCTACATATCACTTTGCCAGATCCAAATAACAGAAGTTGGTTAGTACATTTTTAAAGAACGTTCTCTGTTTTTCATTTCCATTCACTGTGATTTATTTTATCCATACTTTAGCTGCTACTAGCCAACTCTGAGTAAGACATCCAGACAGGGAGAACATGATTTAGCCCAGTGTATGTCGTCGGTGCGATAAACCCCCGAACACACCCAGTTTTTCACAAGGGGGAATATTCTGCCAAGACCCACAATTAAACAAGTCGTAATGACTGAAGATTTTATCAAAGGCTTGACCTTAATTGCTCTCTGATGTTTGGTCTTACAAGACCAGATGAACAAGGAAAGCCTGTTTTAGTGGAGTCCATTTTATGTTTAATGACTGTTTCTATGACAAGGAAAGTTTGTTTTATTCCAATTTAACTAAATTGAGAAAAGTGACACTAGGTTTGTATGTTATGTCTTCGATTTCTTCAAGTGGCCAGATTTTTCTGCAAAACAAGTGGTGAGAAAAGCTCTGCCAGAGATTACACATTTACAAAAAGTTGTAATTTAGGGTAGGACTTTAATGTGTCAGTGGCTGCTGTGGAGTTATTTTTGAATTTTCAATAAACACAAACTTTACCACTACCATCCTGTTGCATGATCTTGTTGCCATGAGGAACACACAACAGTATAGCTAAAGTCTCCCTGCCACTGGATATTATAGTTACTGGTGCATGCTCTGGATCAGTCATGGGGGTTTTATTGGCAGAAATGCATGATCTATGGATGTGGTCGTACTGCATAGAGCCAGAGGAATGAAATGACCACTTTGGGATTTGACCACAGGTGGTACAGATGGTTGAGTGCCCTGACTGAGTGAAAGGATTTATATTTTTTTCTTGCTGAGACTTCTTTCACTTACTGAAAACTTCAGTTTCTTTTTCTTTTGGTATAGTAGTAAACAGAAACCTCAGATCCTAATTTTCTTTCACAAGAATGGCTTTTTACTAAGTAATTTCAAAGCATCCTTCAAAGACCATAGAATTAGCGTCTGCAGTTCTAGCAGTAAAAAGCCTTATAAAATAATCCCTAATTACTTTATAAATAGTTCACTTTAAATGTTGAGGAATGTGTTGACTCTGAGCATGAACTATTCCATAAATGGGTAACATGTTTGTAACCTTATGAAAACAACTTTTAGTCAAGAGTTTTGTGTGTCAGGATAGATTGGTTACATACTTCTCAAATGTCTCTCTGTTGTTGTTTCAAGAGTGTGGTAAAACAGAAACTGGAATATATTTATCTGTGAATGTGCAATGTGGTTTAGGCTGCATGTTGTGATGACTTCTCCTGCAAAAGCCTATGGGTCCTAAAGCAAGTTCTGAGACTCAGAAAATGGCATGGTCAAGACTAGAACCAGCAAGAGGTTCCCAACTGAGTCAAGAACCTGATCAACTTGTCAAAAGTAATATGAGACATGTTCCTACTTACATTATATTGAATTACGCCCTATAATTTGGTGTAAAAATCCTACAAGATGCCTATAATTTCCTTTGTAACAACTGGTTCTGAATCCAAAGTAGGGAATCTGGACCAGCTGGACCAGGACCACCAGCAACCAGAGTTAGTATAGTTAACTAAAACTAACAAAATAATGAAATCTGAAATTGAGAAAACATTTTTGTTAACTGAAATAAATAAATAGTAATTATTTATTACCACTTATAGATAATTACAAATGGTAACTTTAAGTTAACATTTGTTATTACAAATGTTTTCTCAATTTTAAACCTGAAATTGTTAACTGACATAAATAAATGGTAATTAATGGGAAAAAAGTTATGACTGAATCTACATGCTGTGTTTAAAAATCTAAAACATACTGAAATTATGGATATTATATGCTTCTTTTTTATGAATTTATTTATTAGCCTTTCAAATTGATGTGAAATAGATTTTTCTTCCCACATACAAGCAGTTTACATCAGCTGTCAACAAATTATTGTACTCCATACTCCTCCTGGCAGCACCTCCACAAAATGGTGAAAGCAAAAGTTCATTCTGCAAATCATTCTACACATTAAAATGAACCAAAATATTAAAAAACTAGAATTACTATTCTAACTAAGAAAAATTAAACAATATTTAACTAATAATAGCTATTAAAAACTAGCAAATACACCCTAAAAACTAGTTAAAACTAGATAAGCAAAGAGTCACAATGAAATAAAGCTAAACTATAATAAAAAACCCCAAAACTAATATAACCCTGGCACCAACCTGTGGGAACATGTCAGTCCTGTAAAGTCCCTTCTCCACGGGTGTGGTTTTTACCGGTTCCACCACAGTCAGCCCCGGCCAAATCCATCTCCATTTGGAGATTCTGCGTGGTTCCTCACCCTTTTTTGTGACCACTTCAAGTGTAGTCAAATCCTGGCCAAGCCCTGTATTGCATCCAAGCATTGTGATTCATAGTACACTGAATTTGTTGATTGGATTAGGCTGTAATCTAAGCTACTTGACAATTTTGGCTGTTAAGACAAAATGAAATATCTGGGTTTTATTTGAGTCAACCATGATAACACCCAGACAGAAGATGACATGTAACATAATTTTAGGCTTTGCTCTTTAATAATATTAATAATGGCCATATAACTAAATAAAAAAAAGAAATATTGCATGGGCAGTACAAGTGCACAAGGTAATCCGCCCTGAAGCCTGAAGCTACCTTTGGGATGCATTTTTCCATATTACTACTCAATATAAATATAACCTCAAGATTCATTATTAAGTGTTGCTACTGCACTCTCACAGCCCGCCCATGTTCACACTTACTATAGCGAAACACTCAGAGTAGAAATAACGGTGGCAATTAAACTTCCGCCATAAGCAGAAGTTTCATTTTGGATTGATGCTTAATTAAAGTTGATCTAAAAATACACAGAACCTCTTTTTAATTCAGTGATATGAAATTCATTTCAGGAGAATCTTTAATTTCTGCTAAAACTGATTTATTTCTCTGTGTGTAGTCACACTGGTACCACCAAGAAGAAAAACAAACAGGGTACAGATAAAATATATTTAGTTTTTAGTGTGTGTACTGTCTGGCATATTTTTACTTTTAAAAACTACACTTTTGTTAATGTCTTGGACATCATAGAGATTCATAACACCACTGGGCTTTGGATAGCATAACACGAACAAGAGTCAAGTGTGTATGCATTTGTTAATGCTCTCAAATAACGCCTGTGGGGAAATGTTTCAACAGTCTGCACTCCCCCTACTTGTCTGCGAACCTTGGAGCTCCATCTGTTGCTGAAACTATTACAGAGGAATATCTATCTTGTCATTCATGAACATAAAATCCTGAGTAATAGATAAACTGCCTCTGTAGATTTCATGTTTCCTGGTTTAACGTTGTCTATCCTGATCAATTCAGTTTTTTTTTTGTTTTTTACAAATATGGTTTGTTCTTTCACAATAAACCCTCTGGATCCAAACCTCTTAACTGTTGGTCTTCCTCTTTGTAGGAAATACCTAAAATCTTTGGAACACTAAAATATCATTGCATCCAAAATGCTTTGTATCCCGCACATGATGGTCCCTCACTGACTACAAACGTTTGCGTCCCTAATGCATTCGTAAATCTCGACTCTTCATTCTTGCCAGTGTTTGCAGTGATTGAGCAGCATAAGGTTTTCATTGTTTTTGCTGCTGTATGCAAAGGTTTTTTTTTTAGATTTCTACTGTTCGCCGCAGTTAGATTGATGATATGCCAATTTAAACAGTCTTTGTAGCAAGCAACATTCTCTTTGAAAGAGAGAAATGTGTGCAAACTTTAATTTGCATTTGGTGTTTGATTGCTATCATTTATGCACCCACAAGCAAGACTTAAATTGCTCCTAATGTGTACAGTTCTTCTGTAATTTAGAGTTTTGGCTTTATGTTGGAGAGACAATAAAGAAACATTTAAGCATTTTACTAAAAATAAAAAGTAGGTCTAATGAATCAAAGAGTTAAATGATGGTCATGTTGATTGGTTGTAAACCTTTCAGTGCTTCAAAGTTTTTCATTTCCCATTCTGGAAGTTGTGACCAGTCCAACACAAAGAAAACTGTGATGGATAAAGTGACAAGCTTGGGAGCTATCAGGTGTTACAGTGCGACCCAGACTGGGATGCTTATGCCAGAAACCTGCCTGCTGTCACAAAGTTCTGTTTAGACAGCTCGTTTGAAGCCACATTGCTCCATCCAGCCACGTCATATTAGTCTATTTTCTGCTTTAGCCACTATAAAGAAACAATCCAAACCTTTGGATGGCTGTTCAAACTTTGCTTTTCTCAAACAAATCCAAATGAAAAATGAGCTCTGTATAGCTGGAACTGTGCTGGACTGTAGGTACTGAAAGAGCTGGTTAAAAACCATTTAATATCACTGTAATGACCGTTTTTGTAGGCTTTAAGGTATTCTAAGCCCAGAAGTAGGTTCTCAGCTTGGAATACATCAAATGTCATGAGTGCTTTATTTCTTTCAGAGATTTATGCACACCAAGAATCATAAACGCACCTCAGAGACAGATCTGTTAGTGAATGAATCAGCTGTGGTCCATACGTCTCTGAGCAATGCTCCACATAAACACTGCTCTGGCCTCGCCATGCAGAGTGAGCTAAGGAGACAGTTTAAGATGTAAACAGTTCCTTAGGATCTGGGTCACTATGTGTGTGTGTATGCATGTGAGGTTGATCTGATAAATCCAGAATTCCCCTGTCTGTCTGAGAAGTACTAGCTTCCCAGTGGAACGCTTACAGGAACACCTCTTAAACGATTGGAGTTGGTGCTTTCCAAGTCTCCACTACAGGGGTTTATTGGCGGTTACACAAGGACGCCTTACAAAATTTCACCCAAAACCCCAAAGCTTCAGTGTACACCTGGCATTTTGCTTGGCAGTGTAATTCAAAGCTCTTAAGATCAACAGGGTTTATGTGCAGCATCAACAGAAGTACGGACATCAGAGGATTTCAATTCCTTTTGACCATCTTCCAGCTTTTTATACTGACTTGTGTTTTTGCACTTCTCGCCTGTGTGCTGTTTGTGCTCCTCAAAAGTTCCCCTCGTCAACTCATCTAGATCAACATGATGTGAATTTGGAACTGCCGTTCATGCTGTCTTTTCAGAATTTTTGGAGAACGAATACTCGCATGTTGTAATGTAGAAAGGAGTTCAAAGATTGCCAACTAAATGCAAAGTAAAACTTTAGCAATTCTTGGAAGCTTTTTATAACTTCAGCTTAGTGTCGATTCTTGGCCATGGCTTTTTGTGATTGTGATTTTCTCCATTGTGGTGTGATGAGATCTTTTTCCAAGTGTATATGGGAAATGAACAATATTAATTGGAGTTATTTTGTGCCAGTAACTTATGTCTTACTTGGAAGTTTCTATTGCTGATGCTTTGATCAAACATTTGGCCTGAGATTTATCAGAATTTGATTCTTTTGAAGAAAAGAAAAAATGCGAAAATGTGAATGCTCAGTAGGAAGATTTCTTATATGGAACTTGATCTTCCTTATGCAATAAATATTCCACAGTTTTTTTTTTTTTTTTCAGTAAGAGTCCTAAAGCCTATGAAAAACAACAGGCCCAAGATATTACAGCCACAAAAATGAATAGTCTCAAGGTGCTTTTTCATATCTCCTTTGTTTTCCACCAGAGTGTTTGTCCTTGAAAATATCAGCCTTAGTCAAAACTGACCAAAGCAAACAGTTGCAGTTAAAGCTCATTTGTGTGAGGCAGTTCTTTACTTTTATGTGTGTAACGGTAAGTTGAACAAAACCGGTTGTTTTTGCTCTGGCAAGTCTCCAAAACAATTGGTTGGGATGTAGATAACATCTGTTTGTTGTTATGGAGACTTGGTGATCCTTATGCATCATTTCTTCTGAGTGAAACTGCACAGGTTGGTGCAATTCAGTACGCTATTTTGCCTGTTTCCACAGTAGAAATGGTCCATATAACTGACTCATACTCCACTATTCCTGGGCCCTTTTTGTTTATTGGTCCATAAGACAATGAGACTCTACAGTGAAAGTGGTGCCCCTGGCGTAACACAACACAATGGGGGAGAAAAAATGTCACAGCTCACGACAAACACAAGACATACTATTATGTTACTTATTTGTACCTGTATCATTCCACATAAGGTGTTAGAGTTCAACCCTGGAATTGGAAACACTTTCCTGAATATGCTAGATCATAAACAAGTGTACCGAATTGCACTGCTCACTGGAAACAAGGCATGCCACTCTTTACTGCAGTTTTCTAACAGTGAGGGTCTTTTTTTTTTTTTTTTTTTTACAATTCTTATCATCCTTTGGCTGATTGTGCAACTTTATTTTTCACAGTTTTAGTCCTTTTAAACTTTTAAACTATTGCTATGATTGTAAATATCAGTAGCTCTTGGCAAGTAGCCGTTTTCTTAAACTTTATTTTTTAGAGTATTGAAGATAAATTCACATCTGTCTTGATTGACATGTTCTGCGAAGTTTCCCAATGAGGGAAGGCAAATAGAAATGTTAGATTTTGTTAAGACCTCAGAGGAATTCTAAAGGGGCATTATATATGGCAAACATTCAGCTGTGCAAAAGCCTGGGTAGACCTAGTACCAGCTTTGACGCACTGCTCCTCCTCTGAGTTTTAGCCTCGCAGAGTATCCCTCCCTCATGACTTCCCCACTGAGCTCCTTCAGACTAGCCTGCATCAATTAGCAAACACCTAGTGAAACTGGCCTTCAGCGGAGCTAATTATCCGAACTGTTTATCAGTGCAACACTGGTAAAAACTTTGTTAAGTGTTGATAGAGGAGCATTGTTGTGATGACTTCAGAAAGAGCTGGAGTTTTTAAAGAGACAGAGGCCCAATTTCAAGGCGTTAAATTATGAAGTAAATTTTTTTAAGTCATATTCGATAGTAATAACATGTGTATAGCAACTGAAGGTAAGATAGTTTCTTGATTGTGCTATAAAATGGCACCATGTGCACGGAAAGTACAAGGTACTGCCCCTTGCAGTCATGATTCACTATTTTATGATTCAACCATCAAAAAATATATAAAATACTTGAGTAACATTTAGTTTAGAGAAATTATCAGTGGCATCACCGACTTGGCCAAGGATGATTTTGTTAAAAACAAGTTCTAACATTCTTTTTATTTTTCCCAATTGGAAAAGTACTCAAGTCAAAGATTGGATTTCTATAAATTTTTTCATGATAGACTTAGCTGCTGCAATAACAGGAGAATGTATTAAAAGACATTTTTTGTTCCACCCTGTCCAAAGGTTGGATGGAGAGGTAAAATGTCAAGTCAAAAGTATTTTTTTATGTAGATATAGAAAATAATGTTGTGTCTCAGCAAGTCTGTCGTTTGCAGTACAACATTTTCATTTTATTCACCCAGAACATCTAGCTTCAGTTAGAGGTATATTCCTGGAGAACATGGTCCATATTCACCAAATAACAAAGCAAAGCTTGTTTTAATTATTAGTTTCTGACAAAATTGTTTCTCTCCTTAAAGTGAAATTCAAATTCTTGTGAAGATAAAAGTAACTATCTACACATTAAAGCCCTCAAGAGAAATCTGAAGCTGAAAAACTTTTGGGAGTGGCTATTGGACTTTTATGAGGCTTTCGAGTTTCTTGAGAAAAAGGGAAAATAGGGAAATTGCTTCAAATTAGATCATGCTGCAGGGATCATGTTTGTGGTTGAGCTCATTAGATATGTTCTCACATCTCCCACCCAGTGTTATAAAGCTTGAAATAAATTTGATCACAGCACTAATACTTTCAGCATATGGAAAACTGCAACACTCCACATGTGGGACTCCCCTCTTACATATATCATCAGTTTTACAACTTCTTTTTAATTGTGTTCGGGCTTGTTGCACTTAGGTAAAATCATTTACTTAACAAGAAATGTTTCAAAAAACATGAAAGAGTAAATCAACACAGATGAGAACTCAACTATAACACAATTTTACCCAAGACAAGAGGAGAAAATTTTACTTTACTCATTAGTTTTAGAGTTTAAAAAAGTAAAGATTTATAATAACATTTTTCTATTTAGAATAAAAGCTTTCTTAGAATAATAGCTTGAAAAACTAGCCAAATAGCACCCCATGAATCTTACATAATGCTCAGTGGTGTGCAGAGTCTGCCTGGAATTCTTCTCTGTAGCAAATTGTCATTTGTGATAAAAACTTGGGATTTGAAACATTATATTTCTGGATGCATTCAAATTGTTTTGTTTTTTTAAATTCTCATTCTGACAATTATCTGTATATCAAAGTTTTTACAATTTAATCTAGCCATGCACAGTGATAGTGCAAGTTTCACATAAACAGTCCCTGTTTTAGTAATTATGTATAGTAATGTAGTTCTCAAAACATTATTATGATGACACACTCGATCTTACCAGTCACTTTAAGCTATGGATCTCAAGTTAAAGGCACATTCTAATTCAGCTCCTTCAGAAGAGTAGCGGCAGTAGCAATTGAAGGCAGTGAGTCGGAAAGAGCAGAAGATTCTTAAAGAGACAGTGGCCCAATTTTAAGGCTTTAAAGTCAAATGTCTTTGAAGTGATATTTGATATAAAGCATTTTCATAACAATTGAAGATAACATAGTCACTTGACTGTCCTATAAAATGGCTCTGTGTGCCTGGAAAATAATATAAAGACTTACAGTTATAGGTTTTATCGCTTTGAAAAATGAATCATGCCCTTTTAAAAGGGTTTTACACAATCAATTTGATATTTAAGTGGTCTTACTTATATGGAGTAATTTCCCAATAAACTAAAAAGGTCCAATTCAAATTTAGTTACTTTTTTCTCATTTGAACCCATAGTAGCTCTTTTTGGCACAGTTGTTTGATTATTTAAAGCTCTATATGTACCACTTGACACCACAAATAATGCCTTCCATCATGCCATGGTCTGTAATTTCACCAGAGGACTCCCAAATGTCATCTAAGTAACCATGGAGGGGCTAGATAATCCTTATGATGAAATATGTAGGTGGACAACATCATCATTTCCCTATTCCCATTTCCCCGCCTGCCCTCTGATCAAAAGTCTGGGTGGACAATGATGAGCTCATGCTGTGAGGAAGTGACTTTGCCATTTGAATGCATCTGAGTCGGAAGGAGCAACATCTGGCTAAGCCCAGGAAGCGAGGCAGGATGCTTGCAGGCCAGGTGTCAGCATTAGCAATGGAACTGAGCCAACCATAACTTGGATTGGAAACTATATCTGGGTTTGGTATATCTGTCCATCCTTTTACCACCATAATATCAGAGCCTCTTGTTTCCTTGTCATTCTAAACGCCTAGGACCCACCCTTTAGACTCAGCATCTGGGTGAGCAGCTGGCAGCTGTGTGTGCTGCCTGGAGTCTTTTGAAATGATGACGTGACAGACTATTATCGAGTGTTTGCCTCCTTTTCCCCCCTTTTCATTTGGTGTCCTGTCCTTATTAACAGCAGGAATGTACTCTGTAAAAAAAGAGAGACTTGCACAGGCTTGTGCACAGCTGGGACAGGGTGCATGTGTGTGTGTGTCTACTTTTGTTTTTGCAAGTGTGTGGGCATGTGGATGTTTGTGTCCAATATGCTTATTGCCAGAAAATTGCTTTTGTGTCTGTAGTTCAACTGAACGTATTCACTGTGTACATATGTAATTTGTGGCTTCATAACCACATCTAATAAAGTAATGAATGGCTTACATCCTCACTTGGGCTTTGATTACAACCTTAAGTAGCTTGTAAGATCGCAGGTGTGTTTTGTGGACTGGCTCCTCTGATCTGTTCGGCAAGGTTTGTCTTTGTCTCACTCTGTATGTCAGGGCAGATCACTGTGATCCAGATGTTTTGGCATGGGCGGAACCCAGCATTCCACAATCAATCCCAAACTCCAGGTAGACCTGTCTGCTTCCTCTATTCAGGTCACATGAACTCGATCTTCAAAGTTGTGCAACTGACCCAAAATCAAATGCTCACTGGGACACAATGCACCCTTTTCGGGCATGGGTTGACTCAGTTCATCGACCCTTGCTTTAATACTTCCTCCACTCTAGTGGAAGTTTCAGAACGTTCCTCTTTAGATGACCACAGGAGTTCCTAATCTAGACAAGCATACCCTGAGGGTTATGGAAAGATCTAATCCAGACACCTTTTTAGACACACAAGTACATACACAGACAAAGTGGGAGTAGTAATTATTTTCCCTTTTGGCAGCCTGATACGGTGTACTGTCTAGTCTTGCGAAATGTTGTTACTGTCCAGTGATTGGTGGGGCTCTTTGCAGCAGATGTCTTGTGAGCTTAAATAATTTTATGGTGTTATTAAATTCATTAAAATAAAAGAGCCTTAAATTTGTTTCACCTCATCTATAAAATCAGTTTTACAAAGCTATGACCTATACAATTTCCCTCAAGAGTTCATTTAATTTGATTTCACAGTGATCAACATACAGTATGTTTTGATGGGTGTGTCTTCTTTCACTGTGTTTATTTGTTGGAAGTTAATAAAAGTTTTTTTTTTGTTTTGATTATGTGATCTGCAGAACCCAAGCAAGACGAGGACCTGCACACTCCTCTCCTCAGCAGAGTGGGACCTCCCGTACGGTGAAGCGTTATCCATCGTCCTCCGAGCCCATAACCTCCAATGCCCTGCCCAACGGCAATGGCTTTGTAAACGGCCACGGCAGTGAGAACAGAAACTGGTACTCCCACAGGAACAGACAAAGCAACACCCCGACCCTTAACGGTCAAAGGTCTACTAGTGACAGCCATTTGCAGGGACAGTTCAACAATGTGGTGCATCCAGCAGGTAAGGAAAAAAAACTAATCTTTTCTATACCATTTCTGTTCTAAGAATATTTCTTTTTACTCTTCCTATTTTACTGGGTCATTAATTATCAGAAAAAGAAGCAACGTCATAATGTATGTGTAAGACACAGGGGAGTTGTTTTGAAAGAAAAACTAAAAGATTACAGAGTCAACATTTTAAATTGTCTATTGAAGCTCATGTTTTTATTAGGGTGATTAGAGCTGTTTGCATTAATAAAACAGCAGCCTCAATTGTATTCCCTTGATAATGGAGATTCTTTCTTAACTGTGACATTTGCAAAAGCTTTCAAACATTTCCAAATTCATCAGAATTCCTAGAGACACGGATTGAAAGCTCCAAAGGATAAATTAGAGCAATTTTGATGAAATATGTTCAGCCTTCCTGTTATCTATTAAGAATATTACTCTGGTTTGCCACCTGAACATCTAGACGTCTCACAGAAAAAGTTTTTTAAAAATGCTTCTTCTGATTTCATTTTAGATATTTTGCTTAAAATAGTCTTCATCACTCAGCTACAGAGTCCTCAAGGAAGAGTGTTACTGTCAACCAGCCAGCTGTTAGTAGATTTGATTTTCTAAGTTTCTAAGAGGCTAGTGCAAATTGAACTAAAAATCATCTTAATCTGGTCTCCAGAAAACTTTTATAAGACAAACACACTCTCATAAACTTCAATATAAGCCCATTAGCCTCTGTGGTCTGCAGGACTCGGGCAGATGTTTTATATCATTGCTGCATTCATTGTATATCTTTGCACTAACCTCTCTGTAATAACAAGCAATGATCTCTGGTGCTTCTTCTTGCAGCAGAAACAATTTGGCCTTATAATTTCTACTTTTTACTCTCAAATATGTTATCCAGTGCAAACAGCTGTCTGAAGATCTGGCTTCTGTTCTTTTTCTTGTTTTGTGCCAGGTCTGGGGCTGTTGAGCATATTCCCACCATTACACCATATTCACATGCACTTACTCTCTCTTTGTCTCCATGACACATACACACATCCACAACACCTTCTCCTAAAGATAAAGTGCTTTGGGGCCTCGCCCAACACCTAGCAGTTCTCTCTTCCAGCCCCTTTCCCCGGCTTGTGCCACATTGCTCATTCGGCTGTAGCGTGCCACTGGCCGACCGTCAGCACACACCCTTACGCACTTAAAAACCGTTCGCCTGGATGAAGAGTGTGTCACTGTGAGGCTGGAGTGGAGGAAAGATGCAGCTCTTCTTAAGCCCATTTCATCTTCTGTCGCTGCTTCTTCTCAAGCAGATGTGCTCATGTCTTCCAGGGGCTAACCTCACCTCCAACCTTGACCGGATTAAGATCGTCTTCACACCTATGCTCTGCCGAAGGCTGTGCAGTGGGGGGCACTGCTACAACAGCTGCGAGAAGGGAGATGTTACCACTGTATACAGCGACAACTCGCAGCAGCAGCAGCAGCAGCAGCAGCAACAACAGCCAAAGAACCAAGGCTTCAGACTCTGTAAGTTTTGAATACCGGACCTCAACTGCTGCTTCTCTTCTCCCTCATATTTCTGTTTTATTTTGGAGGTTTTTTTGTTGATTTTTTTTTTGCCTTCTCCATGTCTCTTTTGTTTACTTTCTATTTCCCACACACTTTACATGTGTCTCCATTCTGATATCTCATTCCTCTTTTATGAGGTGAGCTTGACAAACTGGATTCCCAGTAGCATGCTGTCTGTTCCTAACACTAAGCTCAAAGAACAAGGAGAGTGGTGTAGATTAAACTTGAGCTCTAAATTAAAAACCTACTCTAAAGGAGGGGGAAAAAAACAATTGAGAAAGCAGTAGAAAAGCACTGTAAAATGGGGCTAATCTCTCTTCATAGACACACACGTGGAGTTGGTGGTCCCACGCTCCCAGCACTTAGCCCCATCTCTTTGTGGTTTGCACCTTGTGGTTGGTCCTGCTGTTAACCATTTAACGTGCTCCCTGGGAGAGCAGAACCGAGTGAAAGAATCGACGGAGAAGTAGAAGGAGAGAAAGAGTAGCAGCATGAACAGGATTTTATGGGGATTACATTAAACCTGCCATTTATCCAGAGGGCTTTGCTCCAAATTCACACAGAACAGTGTCCAGGGGAAGAGAAAGGGTGGTCAGTGCCAGGGCAAGGGGGACCCAACCCCTGCATGCTTCTTGTTTTTTTCATCAGTTTTAGGGATCTAGCTAAGAATAATTAATAGAAGGAGATTAGTTGAAAAAGCTGTTTGTGGCTCAGACAAGTGGTATTTTTATTTGTGCCACATCTTAAGTTTCTCAGTTCAGTTGATTTTTTTTTGTTTTATGAGTATGCAGTCATCTGGGAGTTGGTACACCCATGTGTTGACTAGGTGTCCCCTGATTGATCTTGAGAATAGTGAGAGTATCTTGCGTGCTTTGTGCAATACTGCTCTGCAATTTATCTCTCGATTTTTTTATTTTAATTGGTTGGAAAAGGAGGGCAGCACATACTTCATGTTTTACTCTCCAATTTGAATGTATTTAATCAAGATTTTGTGTGATTGATCAACACACCGTTGTGCATTATTGTGAAAGCTGAAAAGTGAGTTTATTGTATGTCTCTACTAGGTTTGCACTTTATAGAATGACATTTTGCTAATTTTTGTTTGCAAAAATTGCTTAATGCCAGTCAGGTTAAATGGAGCACATCTCTAAACATTAGATTTCAAGTCTTTCCATGGATTCATTATTATATTTAAGCATGTACTTAGCATTTTGATATTTATGGTGCATTGACTTATTGGTGTCATATTCCTGCTGGAAGGTGATCCTTCACTTCTAGCATCCTCAACCAAGTTTTCTTCTAATACTGCCCAGTAATTAGATCCACTCCCGTCTTTTCTGTATTGATCAGTTTATCTGACCCCTAGCTGAAGAAAAACATGCCCACGCAGGATCCTGTGACTCTGTTTTATACAATAGTGATTGTTTGGTCAGGAGGATGTATGATTAGTTTTAGTCTCATCTGACAAGATGAGACACAGTCTTCCACATGTTGACTGTGTCCTCCAAGTGGCTTTTTGCAAATTTTCAATGGCTTTTGTTAAACAATAGCTTTATTTCTTTCCACTCTTCCATGGAAACCAGATGTATTTGGGTCATTGCTAATGGTCCTCCTATCAACAGATTTGTCTGTCTGAACTGTGAATCTCTGCAGTTCCTCCAGACCCATAAGCCTCTTGACAGCTTTGCATATCGATGATTTCCTCTCCTTTCCCATCCTGTCAGTTTAGGTCAACGGGCTTGTCTTGGTATGTTTACAGAGGTGTCATACTCATTCCATTATCAGATGATGGATTAAACAGTGCTATTTTATAGACTAACCTCCCTTTAATATTCTCCACAACTTCATCCCTGACCTTTTGGTTGGTTCGTTGGTCTCCATGAATTACTTATTCACTAGTGTTCTCTAGACCTTTGACCTTTGAGGTCTTCACAGAACAGCTTTAATTATAATGAGGTGAAATTACACACAGGTGGACTCTGAAAGCAATTGGTTACACTTTTGTCCATGTGTATCATTGTCAAGAGGACTGAGTACAAATGTGTATAGCAGCTTTTAAAAAAATATTTTTAGTTGTTCAAAAATAATAAACAAAGAAACCCATGAACATTTTTCTATTCATTTCACAATTATGGTCTACCTTGTGCTGGTCTAACATAAAATCGGAAAGAAGAATTTTTATTTGAAAAAAAATAGTAAATAGATCAATGTCTATTAAGGGTTTTGCAATGTGTTTAATTTATGCAAACAGGTAGCGGTAAACCAGTCCTTAATTTAAGTTCTTTACTGCAAATCTAGCTGGCTTATGAAGTATAAACAGGCTGTTGCTGTAGATTCACAGTCCCAATAAAAGGATTATAGAATAAAGCATTGATATTCCAAACACTTTTAACAGAAGCCTCCCAAAATATTACATTCCCCACACCTCAGCAACCTCCCTCAACAGTGTGCTTATATCAGCCCCTGCCGAATTTCCAGAAATCTCCTCTGATTACATAAAGGCACGTGTTAAAAGAGCATAAGCTCAAATGCTTTAATTCCTTGGGGTGTGCATGGATGTCCAGGAATGTCAGCTATTTCATCTTGCTGTTATGTTTAATGCATGGTGCAATAAACTCTGCTTGCATAATTACAACAGGCTTTCTTGATTCACTCCCTCTGCCTTTAAGAGATAGACTCTCTGAAAATCTGGTTGTAAAGTGAAAAGTGTTTTTGTTTAGAGACTCCTGAATGGTCAGACAGAGTCGTCAGCACTATGTTGGTCCAAATATAGTTAATGCCACGCTGGAACTAGTCTGACACAGAGCAGCACAAACACATTGCCTTTTAATGGCCTCCTTCAGCTGATAATTTAGCCAGCATGTTGAATCACAGGAGGCCTTCCTGTGTGTCTGACCTGCTTTAGCCTTAACGTCTGGCTCTTTTTTTGGCTGTTGTGAATTTTCTATCACTATGTTCCTTTTTTTACTTTTTTCTGTCATTTCTGTTTAAACATTCCATTCTAAGCCCTGATATTTGTTGATATTTTTCTATTTTTATGCCATTGCCCACTCTTGGATACCCCTGCAGTGTCACTGCTGTTAATGTTGGTTGGCAGGGAGCTCATTTCCCTGCATGCCATCAAGACTGTCCAGACTCTCTACAGTCCCTGTTTACACCTTGTTAATGTGGGACTGTCTGCCTCAAAGAGACAGAGGATGCAGTTCACAGCAGGATTCTGCTGCAATGAGACTCTTTCATCTCGTAATATGTGGATACAATCCTTAAAGGAGACCCACAAATTTCCTTACTGGAGAACTGAAAAATGTCCCTTTTACACTTATTTATATCATAGTATGTTCTTTGTTCATTATGGATGAATAGATTTTAAAATTTTTACTTTCTGTGTTGTTTTGAGGTTGTGTCAGAGCAAACCTGTAGGTGGGAGCAGGTCCGGGTATGCAGAGGGTTTACCAGCCATCCCTTACTTAACCCAAAAGACAAAAGTGTTTGAGAAAGGAGCACATCTGGCAAGTGCTGGATTTTTTTTTCTCTTCATGAAGAATTGCAACCAATAAATCAAACTGCAGACAGAGTATTATTCAGGATCCTATACAAAAGGAGAGGTGTGAGGGACAAAGTTGAAATTTTATAAATGTCGCCTGAAATGAGGCACCTAGTGGGAAACAGCATGACCACTGCCAACTGTTTGCAAACAAATCCTACCAAGTGGAAACCTTAGGAACATGCCCTTCCTATTAGTGCTGCCCCTTCTCTTTCCTATTACCTAATCTTTGTGGTTGAAAATCATCCAATTAAAATTTGGAGTGTTGTAATTTCTTGTCATTCACTTTGTGCTCCTTCTCTGCAGTCTTCTGTCAAATCCCCTGCATGAACGGAGGCCAATGTATTGGCAGGGACCTGTGTTGGTGCCCATCGAATTCAACGGGGAAGTTTTGCCACCTACCAGCACCACCGCCTCCCAGACCCACTCCTCACAGCCGCAAGGATGCGAGCCACCGGGCAGCGAAATCACCTTCCCATTCCACATACACTTTGCCACTCTCCAATCAGCATGGTAAACATACTTTCAAAAAAGGCAACATTATTCTATTTCAATTTATTTTAAGATGGATTTCAAAGAGATAGTTTTGAATCTTTTAAGCAAGAGTTTGTTTAAAGATTATGACCAGTTGATACAGTGGGGGAAAAAAGTATTTAGTCAGTCACCAATTGTGCAAGTTCTCCCACTTACAAGTTCTCCCAAAGATGAGAGAG
Source organism: Girardinus metallicus (assembly GCA_903067095.1). NCBI lineage: Eukaryota > Metazoa > Chordata > Actinopteri > Cyprinodontiformes > Poeciliidae > Girardinus > Girardinus metallicus. The sequence continues at coordinate 55,269 of CAEGAE010078061.1, forward strand.
GCCTGAAATTGACATCATAGGTAGACATCAACTATGAGAGACAAAATGAGAAAAAAAAATCTGACAAAAACACATTGTCTGATTTTTAAAGAATTTATTTGCTAATAAGGTGGAAAAGGACTGATACCAAGGCAGTTTTTGTCTTAAAACAAATTTACTCTCAAAGCATCATAGCTTTATTGTGAATTCTATGTAATGGACATTTAATCCAATATCACATCTGCATTGGTTGGTAGTTAGAGAGAACATAATGGTTCTTTCCATGGAGTTGAAGAAGGATAGCAATGATACACCTATTGTGAACAGAAAATATTAAATATTTCTAGTCAAAATAACTCTTGATAAATGGAGATAAGAAGCAAAACTTTGATAGCAGTTGAAGACAATTATATTTCTAACGGTGCCTCACTTTTAATTAGAACAGTTAATCTGACTTGAAACACTTTCTTGTTTATAACTGTCCAGCTCAAATCAAATTATAGCTAAAATAAAAAAATTTATTGGTGATTTTCACCATTAGCACAGAGAGGATCACTAACTGTAACATCAGGAAGCGACTGAGCAAAGTACCATCAAATAGCTCAAAGGGAATTTGCTATTTGAGCATAAAGAAAATCTAGTCAAGAAATACCTTTTTTGAAAGATTGGTACCATTTTCAAGGTTATCAAAATTAACTGTAACAACAATGAGATACTGAAAAAAGCAACACCACTATTTTACATTTCCCAACAGATAAAGTCAAGAAGATATTATAGTTGTATTTTTAAAAACTGTTTTAGCTACTTTTACTGACAATTATAGCTCTTAGTGAGGTTAAGAGCTATATAGTATCTAACTCTTACTGTATTTTCTGTTTTGTAAACATTCGTTACCTTAGAGCTATTCAACTTTTTGTGATATCACTGCAAACGCCCAACCACACAGGGCTATGGCATCTGGACCAGTCGCCTTCAGCCCAATGTCTGATCCAGGAATGACATCAGTCTGCGGTGCAATATAATATTGGATCAAATCGGTCGTATCTCAACTATCATCATTAAGTTTGACGCAAACACTTTTCTGTTAAATTCTCTGAGGGCTCGTTTTTGATTTTCAGGACTGTTTATAGTGTGGAGCTCTGCTTCTGTGGGACAGCTGTGGAGGCCAGACTCTATTTTAAGCAAATGAACTAATGGATGACTCAGTGGAAGTCCTCACATAGTTTGGATAAGGTTTCTTTTATCATAACAGCAGTGGTTATCAGTAACAGAGCTGAGACATTGTGATCTTTTAAATATATTTATATATATATATATATAAATAAAGATTTGCTTCTTCACTATCCACCCTTTGGCATTAGGAGTTGTTTTTTTCCCCCCATTTAATAATGTTATCTTTGTTGGTATCTCAATCTGCTGAACAGTAAATAGAAGCATATTAAGTTAATTAAAGAGGCAAATGTCCATGTTGTTTTGTCACTGCGCATAAATTTTTCATTTTGTGTGTGTGCTTATTCGAACAGAGGCAGAGGCTTGTTAGGGATGCTTGATAAAATCTGTGTCTTTCACTTGGACGTTGCACTCTGTCTGGAAGATTATGATTTACGAGAGTGGGTCAGGATTCTGGGAAAAAACCCTGGCACTCCCTTAAGATAGATGCTTTCCCTTCTGTCAGAAAGACAAAAGGGCTCATTCTAGACATTGCAACATCTTCTAAGCTCTACAGTAAATCTGTTTTTGGTATTTAAATTGATTTGATTTAAACCAGAAAATCCCAAACTTTTTGTGTTCTCCTTGTTGCGTAGTTGTTCACTGCCAGAAATTCTCAGTCTACTCTAGATCTCATAATTTGCACATGAAGCAAGTGTTTGTTGAACAAGCTTGTGGTCGATGTTAGCTGATAGCTCAAAAATTGGAGAATGTAAATACAAGTAATATGCTTTGGATGTTTATGCTTCTACTTATAATATTGTACATTTTAAAATGTAAACTATCCAATGTTTTGTGTAAACTCTGGGAATCTCTGTCCCAAGTGTCTCTCCACCCATCGCTGGTGAATGTCCACATACAACACCCACCAGAGGCTGAGGTCCAGGTTCACCAAGTAGCTCGAGTCCAGCCTGGACAGAGACCAGCCACCACAGATGGGGCTCACTCTGTCCAGCAGCGTTCGCAGCCTGGAAACGGGCATGAACACGCGAGTGAACATAACGGCAGACTCACGCACGGCAACGGCCACTGGAATGGCCACAGTACAACTTCCATCCTCCAGAATGGACACGTTGGCAGATGCTTTCAGGAAACAGTAGATGGACAGGTATTGTGTTAAGCCTTAGAAAAGCAGTGTTTAAACTGTGATCACTTAGTCATCTTGTTGTAGAGGACAGAGGAGAAAAGTGATTTTATTTTCACATTTTTTTGTGTTCTCTGAGACCTGTTGTATGAAAAAGAAAGATAACCCGTGAGAACGATTTATTTTGGTTATCAAGGTCTGCTGTACACTGGCCAATAACTTGGTAGAGAGGAGACAGTTTGAACTTTGTCCTTCTCTTTCTTCTCTTTGGTCCTCCTCTGCATCTACGAAACCTTTGTTAGCTAAGAATGAGAACAGCTAATGGTTTGTAAAAATGGAAATCATTTTGGTGGGAATTGTTACCATCAAACATAGCCAATGTTGTTAGAACTGAACAATTATTGAATTTTATGTTAACCATCTAATATGCCTGGCTAAAATTTACACAATTTTACTGGCTCATGTTTTATGCTCTTCAAAATCTATTTTAAGGCTTACAATAAGAATAAAGTGTGGAAATTGCAAATGTAACCCAGATAAAAAAAGTAGATGCATCACCATCACTATCTAATGTGATGGCTAGCACAGCATTTCTTCACTTTGATGCTCTTTGCTTTTAGCTATGCAGTTGCAACAAAGTATTGGTCCATAATGGAGTTGTTTTTTTTCCCAGTATTAGATCCCATTTTCTCTAATCGTGTTTAATGGGAGCTTGAAATTGAACTTTAGAGTCATAATGTCAAAAAAGAAGCAGAGTCTGGGCATAAAAGAAGCATAAGAAAGCATTTGAATAAAGTTTTCCCCTTCTTTCTGCCAGAAAGAAATCATGTTTCCCAAAGGAAATCTTCTGTGTTACATCACAGGTATTAGCTAAAAATCTAATAACAGTTTGGGAGTCTCTTTCTTTTTATTTTTTACCAAATACCTTAATGAGGCACACAAAGAGGTTCATAGATGGCTTATGTATCCAGTTCACTCTGAACTTGGAAAAATGTTTTCATCAAGCATATTCTGAATCAGCTACACATATAACCTTGCCAGTGCACAAACACTCAGGCATAAACAATCATGCATGCTCAAACATATGATCCTATCAAACTTACTTCACAGATCTAACACAGCTGTATGTCATTGCAGTGTGGCAAACCTCTGCCAGGCCTAACCAAACAGGATGATTGCTGTGGAAGTGTGGGGGCGTCATGGGGTTTGAACAAGTGCCAAAAGTGCCCAACCAAACCAGGTAATCCTTCAGTTCAGAATCAGTCAGAATGACAGTGTTTTCATTTTTAGAGCTTGGTTATATAACATGTTTAAATCTGATGCATAACCTATTCACTATACACTTTCTATATTCCTGTTTGTTTTGCTTGTTTTTCTAGTTTTCAGAAATTAACTAACAACTATTTTTAATAAACCTTTCTATGCCAATGTCTATTCTTCATAAACTGTTTATCAAAACCCTTAATTTAATATGATTGACAATCGAATTTAAGACTTAAGTTGAAAAAAAAAAAGAAGATATCTAGACTTGCATTCTAAAGGCTCGAAACATAACTCAAACTCTGGATCAGAGAGCAGAGTCTCATAAATAACTTTGACTTTGACTTTCCATTCAAATGTTTCATTCTAAACTTGAACTTGTCCCACAAGGACTAAAAACTTGTGTTGGGTTTGTAGTTTAAAGATTTGACACTTGACTTTTACAAGATTAGAAACCACACTTGGACTTTCCACTAAAGACTGAAGACTTGACCTGAATTGACCCTTAATGTTTAAGGCTTGACTTAGACTTGCCACTGGAGACTTGACTTGGTCTTACCCTTTAAAAATTGAGATGACTTGAACTTAACCATCAAAGATTTGAGACTTTGCTTTGACTTAGGCCTAAGAGACTGGAGTCCTTACTTTGATTTGGCTTTTAAAGACTCATAACTTGACTTGGACTTCCCTCTAAAAAACTTGAGATTTAATTTGGACTTTTCCATTGAAGACTTAAGTTTTGACATCAACCTGCCCTTTAAAGATGTGAAACGACTTGGAGTTACCCCTTCATGATTCGGGACTCAACTTTTATCTGTCATTTGAAAACTTTACTGTCTACTTGTATTTGCTCTTTACAAACCAATACTCAACTGTGATTTACACTTCCTCATCAGATTTAAAACTTGACTTGGACTTCCCGGACTTGCGCCCCACATACTTGAAAGTTGAGTTGGTTTTCACCCTGAAAAGGCTGAAACTTGATTTTGACTTATTCTTGAAATACTTAAGACTTAATTGGGACTTAGCCTCTTAGAGTTGATATTTGACTTGGATTTGGCCCTCAAAAGCTGGATATGGACTTGCCTCACGAAATCGTGAGTCTTAATTTGGACTTACCATTTATAGACGTTAGATTGACTTGGACTTATACCTCGAAGACTTCAGACTCAAATTAACTTTGATAATCATACATAGAAAACAATCTTGAGACAGGTTTCTCACTCTTGCATCCAGGGGTTCAACTGAAATGGTTTTCACTTTCATAAAACCAAACCCTGGCTGCAAATAAAAACACATTTAGCATACTGATGAGGTCCTGGCAGGCACACCACCCATCTTGTGGGTAGAAAGACCCAGTGTGGCCTTTAACAGTGAGGAAATGAAGGACTCTCCAACTCGAGCTGTGGTAGGTTTGAGGAAAAGCAGCTGGGTGGCTGCATGCCTGCAGGCTGGGTGGGTGGCAACTCTGTCCACATTAGACGAGGGCTGGCCACTCAATCTGACAGCTCCAAATGGCATTGGGATTCACTATTTGTCCTCACATTGGAGATTCATTTAAACTCATTAATTAATGCATTATTTAATGAGTTTCTTAAATTTGTTGTATTATTTGTTGTATTATTAGACACAATATAATTTCTTAATCATATTATGGCAATGCCCACATATGCACCATGCCTGAACCGTGTTTGACTGGACCTTAATCAGAAGCAGATACACACTCTCTCAGTCTCCTTCATCAATAATAGATGTCTATCCGTTCCTTCTTGGCTCCCCCTCAGCCTGCCTCATTCCCGCTCTTTCAGTGTCTTCAGTGTGATCTCTTTTGGCTCCCAGATGTTTTCCTCTCTTCCTTCCTTTGATGTTTTGGGGTGAAAAAGGAGCGAATACCCTGATTGCTCCTTTTTGTGGCTGTTTTTGGGGAGGTAGCATGCTGTAGGCTGAGGGGTCACACGCAGGAAGACACAAAAAGAATAAAGAGAATGTTAGAAAGGAAAAAAATTAAGTCAAAATGAAGTCATGTACCATGTCCCAAACGCCTTAAAGGAAAATTCAACATGATAAATACTTTGAATTTCCTCTCAGTGTTATTGTTCTCAGTTTAGCACTTGGATTTATTATTAAGCTCTAGTGCATTCTTCTCGGACCGATCAGGGTTCTTCAGGAATTGTGTAGTTTGGACACTAGAGGAGCCTCTGAAAAATGATCATATTCCTTTGTTTTTTTTCACTCTGAATGTGTCAGCTGAGAGCTTTTAGCATTGAGAGAAGTCTTATAGCCTTATACAAGCCTCATGCGTCTCCCATTGAGTATGTGATAATTATGCCATAAAAGCTCAGCTTGTGTCTAGGCGTGCAATGCTGCCATTGGCCGGTTTATTGCCAGTCGCAAAATGCACCACTGACTGAGGGCACCTCATCTTTTTATACGCAAAAAAGATGCCGGTGTAAGCACAGTTTAATAGAGTTTGGGGATTTAGTTTTTCCTTCCTGTCTCCACATTAAAGTCAGTATATTTACGTGGGTTTCATTTGACCCACTGTTAGAAACTCATTGCTTCTGTTGCAAGCTGGGTGTGTCTGGGAAGTTTTGTACAAGCATTTCACTGCTCTTTATGAAACAGGACATTATTCACCATTACAGAACAAGGATTTTATGTTGTAGTTGTGGTAATTGGTGTGGGTTTGTGTATGTGAAGGAGAGTGGTCATTCTGGAGGTAAGAATGCCAGTCTGTCCCGTCTTACTGGGAGACAAAGCCTTCAGGAGCCAGGACCTTTAAAAGTCACATGCTGAGGATTCCTGAAGTAATGAGATCCAGATCAAGCAGAACAAGCTGTAGTTAAAGCCATCCTTCTGGCTGACATGAAGAGGTGGAGTAACAAAACAGGCCTGCACTTAGTTCCAAACTCATTGTATAATTGCAATTTATGAAACTAGTGTAGAGATTCTTGGACTTGGATACTAATAAAACATTTTTAGCAGTACCATCAAATTGCTTTGGCCCAAGTCTGACCGAGCCTGACTTCCTGTAAGCACACTGGCAACCCCTCCCTTACTGTAAGTTTCACAGTTATTAGAGTTTCACAAGCTATTTGTTTCTGCATCTGTCAGTGATGAGTAGCATCCTCCCTGTGACTCTCCCCGGAGGAGATTCACAGCATTAGTGGGAAGCTTCACATCAGATTTCTTCAAGGCAAAAAGTAACATAACCCACCCACAGGAGAGCTCGATTTTTCTAGCTCTGTGACTGAGAGTCATGGGGTTTATATTTTGTTTATATTTGTGCCTTTTTGCAGTGAGGATGAAGTCAATTGGCTATTTTCCAATTTGTACCCTTCTGTTGTACTCACCAATTGCTATTTTGCCCCTAAAAATGAAGATTCTTATTGGTCCTTGTTCTTATGTAAGAAAATATCTGCTTTAATGAAATTTTAAACAATCTTTTAAATTCAATGTTTACTGTATCGATACAGTTTTTAATAGTGATAAAATCAAGTTTTCTTTACTTTATATATTAAAATTTTCTTTCACAAGATCCATGCACAATATAAAACTTTCTGTCAACATTTCAGAGGAAAAATCTGCAGTGGGGACTCTGTTCACTATGAGGTTCAGCTTTGATCAGTCGGATAAAGCTGATGCAAGGGTCAACGGAGCACCACCACTTCCAGATTTTCCCCATGAACTCATCCTTATGAGATGTTCCATCAATTCCCAAAACATTCAATTTACCTCCTCAGAGGGCCATAGCTTGTGCTTCCTTATTGTATTAGCCATGTTCAAACATGAATACTTGTTAACAGCCAAATAAGCCAAAAAAAGGGATTACTTGGCCTCTGAAACAGAACACATGCGTTGGAACAACTCCACGACAGCTTCTCATTGTAATTTGATAGAGACGTCACATGCCTCTGACAATATTTTATCCACTGATGTTGACATAGTGACATTCCTTCACAGCTAGAATAATGAGGCTATTAGCTGGGCAGCAGCATGGCTAATCACGGTTGAGGAGACCTAATCGAGATGAGAAATTAATCCCAGTTGGAGGAAGATGAATATGAAATTTGCAAGCCATATCTTAATTGGAGCCAAGCTAAGTTAAGGAACAGGAATGCACTGTGGTATGCTTTCTCTTGGAAGGATCCCAGGTGGTTAATATTCCACAGTGAGTTGGAGATTATAAAGGAATGTGTGTCTGGTTCAAATGTGTTTGATGTGGCTCACACTGTCATCAGTGTCTCTGATGCTCTTAAACTAAATTGTCAAACTGTATGCAAAAGGTGACAATGCATAACTTAATGAAAAGAAAAATAGCATGTTTTACGTAAAGAGTTGTGTTGTTTATCAAAGATTGTTTGCTTCTGTCCTACATGTGTTGTAGGTTGACTCCGCTGAATATGTTAGATGTTAGTGTTGAAACAATCAAACTAAAGCAGCCTTTTGTAGGTTTTAGATTGTCAGTGTCATCAAGGATGTTAATGTTAACGCCATGTGTTTATCCAACAGATGAACCTCAATTAGCTTCAATAGCAGGGACTCATTAAACACATTTCATATTATGTGGCTCCACCTGTTTGTTAAGTGCTGCCTGTGCCAGTAATTTCTGTTTTAGGAGTAAAAAACCTTTCTCCTTCACTTTTTTGTTCTAAAGAAAGTTCTGGCTAAAACTCCAAGAAACTAAACATTTTCCAGACAAGCTGTATTTGCCCTTTATTCTGTAATAGCTTGTTGGAGATCAAATCTTTGGATTGGATTCTAAGTAGGTCTTGGCTTTGGTGTTGATGATTTTCCACAAGGTTGCCCCCCTTGGAAGGGTAAACGAGAGTGTCTCCTGTTTCTGACCTGTGTTTTTTATCCCGTCTCCTTCCTTCTTCTACACATTCTCAAGTTTTCCATCCTGCTAAGTGAGAAAGTGTGGTTGTCTGCAAGCAAGTCTCCTGAGAAGCTGGCAAAAAGTCCTCAGGCCTCTGATTGATGGACCAAGGCGCTCTATCGTCTTAGAAGAACAGCCTAAAAACTGGGAGGTCTATAGATAGATTGCAATAAATTCAACTATTAAAGATTTCTGGACAGCTTGGGAGCATAAATTACCTGAATTCCCATCTCCCATCTGAGTTTACTGGTTTTCCAACCCTTGTATTTCTTCTTTCAGTGTGTAAAGGCTGTCTTTTCATTCATAATAAGCTTCAGGGCCGTTTATTGAAAGAAATGTATGTTCATATCAAAGCAAGAAGTAAAGGATTTATTTTCATTCAAGTCGGCACAACACAGGCAATCAAGCGCCCCTGAAGGAATTTGAATAACACTTTCAGGTCAGAGAATTTAAGCAAATATTATTGAATATTCTCCAGTGGAATGCACAACACAATTGAATGGAGATGAGAAATTAGTGAGGGGTGACAAAATTTTTTGTTGGACAAGGCTAAATGGATAGACAACAATAGGTTGATTTTTGTCTGTGATCCTAATGATGCGCAGCTTAAGCTCACTCTTGCAAACCACTGCCCGAGCAGCTCTACATTTTCTACATAAATGATTTTAGATTGAAGCATGGGAACCATAGTCAGACTCAAAACTCAGCAACAGGTTTTTATTTGGTTTAAAGCAGCAGTTATCAAAGTATGGTGGAAATGCCACTTGTGGCATTTTGTTTACCATTGGTGGTACTCACGGGCCCAATTTAGCATAATTATTTTAAAATAAATGTGCCATGTGTGATTGGTCATAAAGAAGCCACAAAGATTAGTTTTTCGATCATGTAGATCTTTGCTTCTCAAAAGTATGTTGTGGCATTTTGAAAACTCCCTGTATTTACTGTAGTCTTTACTAACATCAAGCCCAGTTCAACATCAGTCCAGGTCCAAATTCAGAAAGGTGTTGTAATTTGCCAATTTGTTATTATCAGAGACCCAGCTAGATAACGTATTTCTCTGCATTTGTAGACACTAGCAACATGAGGTCTTAAAGGTGATGGACATGGTCAGCCAACTATTTCAGTAGGTTGTGGCATTTGAAATGATGCTCAGTTAACACTTACGGACCCAATGTATTCCACGAAAGAAAATGTCCCCCTGCAACCTTATATTACCGCAACCAGCTTAAACTGTTGGTATAATGTAAAACTGGCCGTACTTTTATGTTGTTTATGTCAAACTCTGACTCTACCATCTGAATGTTACAGCTGCCATCGAGACACATTGAAGCAGGCAAGGTTTTTGCAATTTGATATTGTCCAATTTTGGTGAGCCTGTCTGTTGTAGCTGACAGGATGAGCACTTTGTCTTCATGCATTCAAAGAGGGTCTCCCACTTAGGTAGACTAACAGGTAATCATTTGACCTACTTTTGGCTTTCTATCATCACCATCCAGTCTGCCTGTTTGTCCTCTAAACTCTGACATGAACAAGGGATATTTGTCTTTACAAATGCCATTCATTGGACATTTCTCTTTCTTTATACCAGTAGATCTGCAGGTGCTAAATCAATCAGGCCAGCCCATCAGCCATGCCACAGTGAAAGTCAATTTAATCCCCTTTCTTCTCTTTGCTGAAGCTCGCTTTGAACTTGTTCATTACAATTTGCTATTTGTGTTAACAATCAGTCGAATAGATATACATTATAAATTGGCCAGAGAGTGTATGTTAAAATTTGGTTATTGAAAAAAAAATCCTCAGGACCGCAACTAAGCTATACCTGTGGGTACATAATGCAGCCATATTAGATTTTAATGTTAGGTTTGGCAAGAAACCTCAGGGTCTCCCATTTGGTTTTTGACTTCATGGGACCTTTCTTTTGTTTCCCTCAAGTTGAAATTGGGAAAATTTTAGCTTCTCAGTAAAATGGTTTATATCACTCATGCAGTTCATGCAGTTCAATTGTTTTGTCCTCATACTGCAACAGAGCAAACTGAGAAAGGCCAAGTCCTAGTATGCCAGTACGGTGGTACTTGGAGGACCTAGTTTTTACTGCAGGGATTTGCCATATAAGTTTGAGAACCATTGCTTTAAAGTACTTGTGTAATTGAAAACAGCAAGAACCCTGTATGTTTTTGGAAAAAAAAAGAAAGGCAGCCAGTTTGAAGTCAGGTCATTGATGGCATCTGTGTGCTGAATCTCAGCAGCTGGTTTTTGACACTCTGCAAACAAATTGCCCCCAGGGAGCAATAAATATGCACTGAACTGAACTCCAGTAACAGCCACTCTTAGGGCATACATGAGGAAATGTTAAGCTCCATCTGCCAAATAATATATGGAAATAAATTTTAGGAAGCCTCTTGCTGCCTAAAAATTAGAATCAAGTTTTTCTCTTAAAACATTGAAGTTCCCACTGCCTGCAAAGGTCTTTTTCTGTCTGCTAATAAGCTTTATTGAGACACAGTGGCCTCCCCTACTGGGCTTCCTTTGGCACATGCATATTTCTGTCACTCAGGTCTGAATTTTCCTGATCCCATCGCTGCAGGAAGACATGCCCGTCGCTCGAACACAACAACTAATTACTCCGAATCCTCTGAGTAGGATTATCAGGGTGTTGAGGATGATGAGGGGATGGACATACAGGATGAGAGGCATTACTTTGACACATCCACCCCCACCTCTCACTCGCTTTTCAGGCTGCCTCCCTCATCCTGACCCACTTCTGCTCCGTCAGTCCTCAGGTACACTGACCCTGCTTGGTCGACCGGGTCACAGCAGGACCATAACACAACTTCCAGGACCCTATTCCCAAAGAGCCTCCATGTGCCAGACATTCCAGTAAGCCCTGGTAAAATGAGACAGCATTGTGACAGATTGCAGGGTGTTATTTTACTCAAACGTGCTTGAAAAAGCTCAAAAAGCACTGATTGTTTGCTGTAAACAGTGTTGCTTTAATGTGTAATGATGAAAGAAAATATGCCACTCTGTCTGGACTTGTTAAGGATCCAGATGGCCTTTTACATCATTTAAATCCACCTTTCTGTCAACATGTAGTCACCAACGCCATCTAACTCTCCCTAAAGACTCCAAAAGGGAAGAGTTGCATTCTTTTTGCTGGTAAATCAGTGATTGCGTCGTTTATGGCATGCGTAAAGTTTGTTTTCTCACTTTTGTTGCCCTGGCATCAGATTCAAAGCAAGGCATTATTTTGGTCCGATCTGTCATGGATGGGTGTGGTGGATACTGAGGGTGGGCTTTCAGAAAAAAAAGCAGGAATGTGAGGACTAAGAAAACCACATGACATAGCCAACCTAAAACTAAATCGTACATGCAGAATAAAGTAGACAAAAACCAAAGGAGAACATAAAATCTGTGTTATGTAAGTTTGGATTATAGATACATTTATTGTAATTTTCATTTAGGAAATTAAAGGAAATATATTGACTTGATGCAATTCCTTAGAAGCATAGATGTACACTTTTTTCCACAAAAAAAAAAATTCATATTCATGCTATGTAACAAATTAAGAAATTTCACATAAATTTTGTGTTTCTGCAAAGACTAAATGTATGTAAAGTGGAAGGACAGTTTGATTTCCAGACTTTTTTTTACAAATGAAAATCTTAAAAATTTACTTGTATCCAGCCTCCCTGGAATCTTCTCTATAGAAGCATCTTTTTCTTCAATAGCAACTGCAAGACTTGATGGAGATAGTCAAATTTTAAGTCTCACCGCAAATTCTCAATTAGATTGAGGCCTGAACTTTGACTTGGTCAGTTTAACACATGAAATGCACTTATCCAAACCATTAAATTATGGTTCTGGTTTTGTGTTTGTGTTCCTGATCATTTCCCTGCTGGAAAAGTTTTATTTTAATGAGTTCAACTGCATGTGCCAACTTTTGACTCTGTTGTCAAAATTGTTTCCTAAAATGGAAAATTACTTTTCTAGTTTTATACTTTCTCAGTGAGTGTAGTACTTTATAAAGAAGAAATACTTTTGTGGGGGTGTAAAAAATAATAATAAAAAAAGACTATCAAGAGTAGGACTAACTTCATTAAGCCTCCTGAGTTTGTGACAGTAATATGAATGGACAATAACAGTGAGAAACTTTTCTGTCTTGCTAACAAACCCATCATCAATCCTTTCAACTCTTTTCAGCCATGTGCACATTTTCCTCTCAGAAATTGGATTGGATCTTTTATCATGAAATGCAGACAAACCTGTCATCTCAGTTTATGTCACAGAAGGTTCTGCTACCAATATTGATTCTGTTTTTGCACAGATACACAAAACTCTCCACACACACCAGTCCACGCCAAACATGCAGACACACACACTCTTGCTGAAACACAGTCAGTTTTTACCATATGATAGTCACATTCACCCGCCTGTGAGCTAAATGAAGCGTGCCAAGGCTTGACTGCCCGCCAGGCGAGCCATGACAACATGTTTTCAGACCTCTGACATTGACAGCCAACCCCATCGAGGCATCAACAGACACTCTGGGTTGTTTACTCTGGCACCTCCGTGAACTTCTTATGTACACATCAGAATGACACACACCATTAGATTTTTACTATTCTGGCTAAAAAAAAGTAAAAATAAGCTCTGGCCAATCATTGTACAGAAAACTGTAGGTCAATCATCATTCTTTCTGTTCAGAGTTAGAGCAGTATTTTAAAGTATATCATCAGTGTGGTCGATGATAAAGGTCAGGACTTCCTCAACACATTTCTGACTTAAGCATTAACCTCACATACTCTAATGGATATTTTCCAATAGATGATGTCAACCATTGTTAATTCTGTTTGCTGCTTAGCTCCACTGTTTTATAAAATATTACCATGAGAATCAGTTTTAATACTCTCTCAAGGTTTCCCAAGGTTCACATTTAGATAGCAACCCATAGTTTTCCTGTTGCTCAGTTCAGGTAGTGACTTTGCCTTGGGAAAAAGTAGTAAAAGTAAAAGAAATAGTACAAAAAAGACACAAATGCATTGTTTTCAAAATGTTTATCCTGCAGAAAGATGAACCTCTGCCCCAGTTTCTGGTTGGCATCATGTAAACCAGAGCACATTTTTCCACATGTTTACTGTCTTCTGCATAGCTTGTGGAAAGTTTTAAATCCTACTTCTCATGATTTTCACGCAACAATTTTTCTTTGCAGAAAGACTAAATTCGTGGTGTGCACAACTAATAATTGTATCCTAAGATGTTAATCTCACCAGATTCTCAAAAGTTACAATGGGACAGGTTAAAGGCCATTACATGTAACGTAACACTACTTTAAACTCTTCTACAACTTTATCCTGACATGTCTGCTGTTTTCCTTGGTCTTCCTGATGGTGTTTGTTCACTAATGCTCTATCAAAACCTCTGAGGCTTTCGCAGAACACAATGATTTGCATTGTGTTGTAATTTATAATTTGATAATTAGGTGACTTCTTAAGGCAACAATTTGCACTGGATTTTATTTACGGGGTCAGAGTAAAGGGAGCTGAAAACAAAGGCACATCACACTTTTTAGTCTTTTATTCAAAACTCAAATCTATTAATCCCTTTTCTTTTACCTCAAAATTATGAACTAATTTGTCTTGGTCTATCACATGAAATCACTGTGAAATACACTGAAATGTAAGGTTGTAATGTGAAATGTGGAAACTTATGAAAAGCAGCAGACTATATATATATATATATATATATA
>CAEGAE010078064.1:0-39865 GCA_903067095.1 Girardinus metallicus
TCCATCATCCATCCATCATCCATCCATCCATCCATCCATCATCCATCCATCATCCATCCATCATCCATCCATCCATCCATCCATCATCCATCCATCATCCATCCATCATCCATCCATCCATCATCCATCCATCATCCATCCATCCATCATCCATCCATCCATCATCCATCCATCATCCATCCATCATCCATCCATCCATCCATCATCCATCCATCCATCATCCATCCATCATCCATCCATCATCCATCCATCCATCCATCCATCCATCCATCCATCCGGTTCAGGTGTTCAGGAGACGCACTGGATGCCCGATGTGCAGAATGACTGAATGTCTCCTCTGACATCTGAGGAAATGATTCCAACAGATAAAAACTGAATGTGGCTCCAGATCGTTCAGGGATGTTCATCGTGCCACAGCTCGACGCAGAACAAACTCAGTTTCTCCAAGAACAACTTCCAAGCAGGAGCTCAGGTGGTGTCAAGATCTGCAACAAATCCAAAGTCAGACAGGAAATGAGATGGGTGTCTTTCAAAATAAAAGCTTTTGTGCTGCGTGCACAGGAAATCGTTAGACCTGCTGTGTGGTCAGGGATCTGGATCCGGGGTTCAGTTTCATGACGCAGCTTCTGTCACAGCAGGAGATTCTGAAGCCGTGAACAATGGAGAACTGGGGCGGGGCGGGTTACGTCATAAGGACGACATTCAAGATGGCGGACCGCTCACTGCTTTGGCCTTTGTAAAAATAACAATAAATCTACAATAACTGATCAGTTTTAGGAAAGACAGCGCATGAACCGACTTAGCTTTCCGAAGTCACAGCAGGAGGTCTGGCTGAGTTTCCTGACGACTGGCTGAATACGGAACAAACCCATAATACTCACACGTTCACACCGGAGTGAAAGGAACTATTTCAGTACTATCGGTTTTTAACTCAAAACGTCACATGCAGCAATGAATTGTGGGTAATGCGCTTCACCAAAGTGGAGGCTTAGCCAAAGTGTGGATCAAGGGAGAAAATGGGGCGGAGCTAAAGACCAGTCAGCAGAGCCGGGTCAGAACCTGGTGGACTGGACCGACCAGAGCTGGAAGGTGGTTTTACTGTGAAGGCAGCAGGAACAGGCGGAGTCAACTTCAGGATGTGACGTACAGACAGTTTGACGGAACTACGATTCCCTGCTTTGCTCTTAAAGTGACAAAATGTCATCAGATAAAAACTTTATTGATAGAACTAGAAAGTAGATTCATATTTATAAAAATCTTTTGATTTGGTTTTATCCACTGAGCTTCATATTGAACTATTAAAGATGAAAATTGAAATGAGTGAGATCGACTATTTGAGGGCTTTTAGTTTGAAATCTGCAGCAGGAAGTAGGTCGCTGTAGTTGGCTGCAGCTTCACTCCGGTCATGTCCGCCGTGCGGTGAGGATTACCGTGCGGGAGAAGCGCTCTGCAAGGACCGAGGACCGGGACCGCACCGGACCGGACCGGACCGGACCGGACCGCTGCGTAGCAGGAGGACAGGAGGACAGGAGGACAGGAGGACAAGAAGACAAGAGGACAAGAAGACAGGAGGACAAGAAGACAAGAGGACAAGAAGACAGGAGGACAAGAGGACAGGAGGACAAGAAGACAGGAGGACAAGAGGACAAGAAGACAGGAGGACAAGAGGACAGGAGGACAGGAGGACAGGAGGACAGCTTCGCTGGGACGTCAACTGGTTTTTTATCCGGTTCTACTGGAAGTGGAGGAGGCGCAGAACCAGAGGCGCTGACAGGATCAGCCTCGGAGGAGGAGAGAAGAACCAGATCCGCTCCTCTGAACAGATTCAGTCCACAAAGAATAAACCAGGAGAATCACTCATGGATTTATGGGACTTATTAATAAGCAGCTAATTCTGCCCGGTCCAGTGGAATAATGTGATTTATTACCAGTTACCTGGTGGAAATCTTCCACTTTCACCTGGACGAGGCTGAGTGAGGAAGAAGTGGAGGAGAAGAACGTTGAAGGAAAAGAAGACATTGAAAAAGAGAGAGAAGAGGGACGAGGTGGGTTCAGGTTCGGAGAATCTCCCCACTTCTGGTGCCGGATGGTATTTCTCTCGCCGCGGGGATGGAGGGATGAAGCCGGGAGAGAAAAGGACGGGAAGAGCGAGAAAGAGAGAGGAGGCAGGAGCGGAGCAGGATGTAGGCGCTGGACGCGCCCTCTGGAGGAACCGTGAACCCGAGAGGAATCTACCCCACCTGGAGGGGCTGTACCGCGGCGCGGCGCGGAGCGGCGCGGCGCCTGGCCGATGAGGACGGATTTTATTTCTCTGGAGCCTCTGAGGAGTTACAGTCACCGCAGGATGGGATTAGGAACCACTGAGCGCTGAGACAGGAAGGAGAGAGGTAGACCTGTCTGTCTGACTGACTGTCTGTCTGACTGTCTGTCTGTCTGTCTGACTGTCTGTCTGACTGTCTGTTTGTCTGACTGTCTGTCTGACTGTCTGTCTGACTGACTGTCTGTCTGACTGTGGTGCTCCAAGTCTCTCCAGATTTCATTGATTCTCCATTGGGTTTGGATGCGGACGCGGGGCGGATATAGATATATAGATATAGATATAGATATAGATATAGATGTAGATATAGATATAGATATAGATATAGATGTAGATGTAGATATAGATGTAGATATATCTTAGCAAGGTCAGGGCTGTTTGGTGCTTCCGGCTCCTCGCGCTCAGCTCAATGTGAGCTTCAGTGTGCGCGTGCGTGAGCGCGTGCTTGTGAGTGCGCGCTGCGGTTCCAGCTGTCCAGCTGAACGGGCCGCGCTGCGGTTTGTCAAAGTGCACACCCGCAAAAACTACACCCCCCTCCTCCCCCCCTCCGCTGCGCCTCTGTTTGCGCCTGCAGGCTGCGGCTGCGCGGCGGGACAGCCGCTGTGCGGAAAGCCGCAAACCTTTCTGGTTGCACAAAATTAGACCGTCTGCGCTGCTGGTGTTGTCGACGTCATGTAGCTCTTGTAAATGAGGAGTGTGTGTGTGTGTGTGTGTGTGAGAGAGAGACGGTTTGGTGCACATTCAGCTGGACTGGCACGCAGATATTCCTGCGCATCATTTAGATGGTGACAAGAAGCACTAAATGGTTCCTGTCTGGTGTTTCACCCTCTTACATGTCATGAGCCTCAGAATTTGCTCGGGAGAAACTTGGTTGCTGTGAACGGAAAATGATGCGTTCAGGGCTCATGAAGCTGCAGAAGTCAGGAGCTTCATGCAGGTTGTGTTTGTTGCTGCAGCTCCTCCCTGCCTGCCACTGATTGTGTCTTTTTGAAGATGGATCAGTTCATGTTTGTCTAATTCTACACATCAGAGACAGAAATTGGGTTTTTGGTGGAAGAAGCTCAAATATTTGATTCTGTTCTTTTTTTTCCTTAGAAGGCCTCAAAGCCATAGAACCAGAACATCTATAATAGATATGGATTATTGCTAATGGCAGAGTTCATATTGTAGATATGCTTTAACAGAGTTTGCTGTGGCCTGGTAAGGAAAGTTTCCACAGAGGATTTATTTCATTGTTTCATTTTATTTATTTTACTGTTTCATCAATAAAAACAGAATCATTTTATCCGACCTCTGAAAAGCCTTTAACTGGAACATCTGCAGACATCTGGAGAGTCTTTTCCTGTCTGTCCTGAGGCTCCATCGCTGCTGTGTGGGAATTTCACCGTTTTCACCCAAACGGTAGTTTGCACTGATTGATCAAGGTAATAAATTTGTGCACACGAGTCCCTCATGCTGGTGCTAATGGCCTGTGAATATGGCGGCATTATGCAAACACATCCTGTGCTCTAGAAGAGAAGCGTGGCTAAATGAGAAGCCGGTGATTTTAGCTGTGTTCATCGTCTCACATGTCATTAGGTCAGGACTGAATGTCAGCGAAGTCCAGCTTCAGATCTCAGGATCTAACTGGCTCCAGCAGCAGGTCTTCAGATTTTTTAGCTGAAATCTGATTTTTTTTTCTGCAGTCAGTCTTCTGTGTGAACGCTTTACGGTTCCCGCAGAAGAAGAATGCAGCCGCAGCGCTCTGTTTACAGCAGACAAGATGGCCGCCGGTGTTTCTGGATGGAATTTAAAGTTGGTCAGAGAGACAACACGGTCAGCAGGCGGTCAGCAGACGAAGGGAGCTGATTAAAAGCTAACAGCTAACAGCCTTTAGTGGAGCACTGACTGCAGCTTCCGACCCGGTTCTGAGCCGGTTCTGTTGGATGTGGAGTCGGACCAGGAGTGGTGGGGTTGGGATGTGATGCGTTCACTGACTCGGACTGATCTCATCACTTCATTATGATCATTTTCATTGTTGACGTCCAGATTCCTCTGCTGCTGGATTATGTCTCACGTTGATGATGTAAAAGTTGGATAAATGCGACGCACCGTTCAGACTGCAGACGCTTTGGAAACTATCAGATATAATTTAGTTATATGAGTTACCTGACGCCGCCATCTTGTCTCCATCTGGTGAAGAAGGAAGTTGCTCTCAGCGTCTTCAGAGGTTTTTGTGTCGTTTCCTTCAGTGGTTCTCGGTGCAGCGCCCCCACAGGCCAGGAGGGGAACAGCTTGGTTTGACTCAGAGCAGCTGGAGGTGGAGCAGATGATGGAGTTCTGGTTCCAGTAGAACCGGGTCAACCGGACCGTCAGGAGGGAAACAGGCTGAAAGGCAACTTGCTGAGTAGGAGGGGCTCAGATCACATGATGCAACACACAGTGGATGTGCCTGGATGTGTAGAGAGCAATAGGAGTCCATCGAAGGACTGAAGCTGGCCGCCATTTTGGCTCAATGATGTTTAGAAAAATAGATAATTTTTTAAGATGACTTTCTGAAGGAAAACTGGCCACAAACTACCAGGCACCAAACACTCACATGAACTCCCAAATAAAACACATTAAAGTTCCCTCTGCAGCTTTTCACCCTCCCTCTGTGGAACCGTCTGCCAGCCGACCAGCGTCCATTTGTTCAGAGAGCTGAGGATGGCGGGAGGGTTTTCCTCTGGCTGCAGGAAGCCGTCCTCCTGCAGCTGACTGACATCACATGCATGAGTGTGAGGGTGTGGGTCATTGTGCAGCAGCGTTTCCTCAGGACGCCAGCATGACAGTAAAATCCACACAGCTTTTCAACACAACACAAATAGAAATGAACAGATTTCTCACATTTTTTAGAATTTCAACAGGAATAAAAACGTCAAGACAGTTTTAACACTATAAAAAATGACATTTTAGGAAAACACCTACATGAGATGTACAGGAATTATCCATAAAAGTTCTTTTTATTGTTTCCTGCTTGTTAGTTATGTTGGAAATATGGTCAAATGTTTTTCTGCGACGTCAGTTTGAGTCACTTCTCCTCCTTCCAGGATTGATTCTGCTTTTTATTCACAAGAAAAAAACTTAATAACTTCTAACTTGAAATGTAACAATTTGACAGCAGCGACACTCTGGAATACTGTTACAGTGACTTCATGTCAGAGGAAGGCTGCAGTCATTTCATCTTTGTATCTGTTTTTTATCATTAGAGCCAGTAGAGAAGAATTAACATAGAAGCAGAAGTTGTTTGATTTTTTCTTAGAAATGCAAACGAAACAAGTTTTTAAAATGAAAAGCTCTAAAACCGTGCAGAAGGTCTTACTGTCTCCTCTGGTCCAGTAATCTGATTTTCCAGGAACGTTCTCAGAAACGTTCCTGAGCTGCTCTGCTTTTAAAAGGTAAACATAGAACAAGTGTTTTAATAAAATCAGAGAACACTATGAAAAGTGATCTGGTATATGAAATGCTACAATGAAATATAACAATACTAGAAATATAGGAAGATTATTGCTAAATGTTTATTAGTTATTATTGTAAATAAAAAATCCAAGTCAAAAGCCACAGATTATGACGTTTTCCTTTTTTATGATTTATTAATTAATCCACTCAAAGTTTTAAAGGCATATCATCTGAAACACACAGCTACACATTCAAGTCTTAAAAATAAGTAAGATTCAGTGATAGATGAATGTTGTTAGTGTTCTGGGCGTTGGCTGTTGCCATGCCAACACCCTAAACCGTGTTGGTGCCATCAAGTTACTCTAAATAAGTAGCTTACTGTGGCTGAGGCAGGATCAGTCGCCGGCTGACTGAACTAGTTGGGATCATGACTGAATCTGTAACTAAAGCCAACAGATTTCCTTCCTGTTGCTGCAGAATCGTCTCAGAAACGCCACGCAGGTTCACTTAAATTGGAGCTGAAATCCTTCCTCCCTTCTCTTCTACTCACAACCCTGCTTGGGGGAGGATGCTCTGACGATGTGTGTGTGTGTGTGTGTGTCGGCGTGCACGGCGCTGCGCGGGGAGGAGTGGGTGACATGACAGATGTAAGACATGTTGGGTGATAATGAGCTGTGCTCTGCAGATAAGATATGTGTGAATGTGACACAATGCAGGCAGATATTTGGCTTTGTGCCGACAACAACTTCCGTCTGTTGCTGTTCCTAATCCTGGTTCTTGACGCTCCGGTCTGGTTCTGGAACCGGGTCTAACTGGACTTGACTTGCAGGTTGTCACCTGATGGCTGCAGCGCCACCTGCAGGACGGTTTGACGGTTGTTGATGCTCTGTTGGAGTGTTTCTGTCGGGCTCCTGGAAGGTTCTCCACTCCTCCGTGTTTTTGTGGATGAACGTTCTCACTCAGGTTCTCTGGAGTCCAAAGCCTGAGAAATGACTCTACAGCTTCCAGACTGAAGTTCTTGAATCTCTTCATATGGAGACTCGCTGTGCTGCTTATCGAACCTTTATTTTGCCTACTTCATGTCGTCAGACAGGTCCTACTTCTAAATGCTGAAAGGTTTTTCTCACCAGGGGAAAGGTCAAATGTTTGGAGCTTGTTGAAGCTGCAGAAATGTTTTGTTGTCTTTAAGAAGTTAACAGAATATGTCTTTATTGTTCTGTTGAGATCAATTCTGCCTTATGAGGCTGAATGTAACATTCTGTATGAATTCATGCACGTAGCTCAGGACTCCCCTGGTGGCTATCTTCCTCCTGCAGAGAGAAACTGACAGATCTGCTGAGTTTGTGTAACTCCAGCTGCCTGAGAGGCCGAGCAGCAGCGTGAAGCATCCTGACATCATGTTTCCATGTTTCCTGCTGGCCTGCATTTGTATGTTGTTCCCTGTTGACACATCATGCTGCGGGACGCATGGTGGGCCTGTCAGCTGAGAGTCCTGAAACGTCCCTGAAACGTCCCTGAAATGTGCCACATTTCTTCAGTCCAGTCCAGAGATCAGAACCAGACACTCAGACCTTCTTATTTATAACACATCAGCAGATTGTTCTGAAAAAAGTCACCTAAAAATGAAACATTTCTGATGAACCTTTAGCAGAAACCAGCAGGCGGATGAACAAACGACACAAATATTGGTTGTTGGATAAAAGAGATCCTGGAGTTTTTGTCTGAAATCTTTGTACCTGGAGAGAAACCAGACCTGGATTCAAACCCACAACCTGTTTGCTGCAGGGCAGCAGAACCACCAGCTGCTCCACCAGCAGCTTTTTGCTTTTTGAATAAACGAGACGTTCTCCTTCAACTCTTCCCAGCCGGCCGAGCTTTGACTAGACCAACATTAGAGCTGGTCTCACTGATGACAATCGGTTAAGAGAGGATTTGACTAGGACCAGCTGGCCGACACTTTCAGTCCTCATGACTCTGTTCAGATCAGATCCATGAACCCGTCCACTGGTTCTTTTTACTGCTCTGATCTGTTCTTCCCTAAGAGAGATTTACATTAGTAACTATAAATTTACTTTTCAGGTTACAGTGGATATAATTCAAATTCAAAGGCACTTTTAACAAACATAACACAGTAAATTAGAGTAAGGGAAGAATCTTAAAAGTGAATGATTCTTTTTCTGAAGACGACTGCCAGCAGGATTCATCCTCTTCCTCATGTTGAGGTTTAGAATCAGCAGCATCTTTTCTGAGGTCACTTTAATACGCTGAAGCCGTTACCATGGCGAACAAGCCTTTTTCCTCCTGGGACGCAGCAGCTGCCACAAAAAAAGACTTTAAACTTTTATGTGTATTTTCTATTTCCATGTATATTTAGAGAAACCTCTGAAACCTCAGAGCTTAATCTGGGCTTTACTTTGTGTCTACAGAGTGGTCAGGGTCACACTACACTCTGAATAGTGATGTGCTGCAATATGCAGCCAATAAAATGTCTCCTCATTCCCTTTGGATGCTTTGGTTTCTGCCAGATGATCTGGTGTGAAACAGAACCTGTCAGCTTGACGAGGACGTTTCCTGACCGTCGGCTGCTTCCTGACGCTGAAGGCAGAGACACAAGGCTGGCTGGACGCTGCGGACGCGAGGCTGGCTGGACGCTGCGGACGCGAGGCTGGCTGGACGCTGCGGACGCGAGGCTGGCTGGACGCTGCAGACGCGAGGCTGGCTGGACGCTGCAGACGCGAGGCTGGCTGGACGCTGCAGACGCGAGGCTGGCTGGACGCTGCAGACGCTCCGCCCAGGCCGTCGCAGCTGGAACTCACCGATAATTCAGATATCAGGAATAAAAAGCAGTCCTGATTCCTTCAGTCTGTTTTATTCTGCCCAGCAGCTGTTGCTTCTTTTTAAATGCAGATCTTCATTCATAACTGGTGACTGAGTGAAGGAGATAACTAAAGCCTGAGAGTAGCACGGCAGGATGTTAGCGGTGATGTTAGCAGTGCAGCGCTGGGCTGCAGGAGCAGGAAGAAGGAGCACGGTGTTTGTTTTTTGTGCTTTGGGGCAGCGACTCTGAGTGGATTAAATGTTGCATTTAATTATGCAGCCTGGGATCAGGGAGCCGCAGATCAAACCAGGTCCATGCCAGCAATAGCTGCATTGAGCCTGGCTGGTGAGCGCATCCCATCTGTTCACACTCAGATTAGCAGCACGCAGCAGAACACCTACATGCTGGGGACGTTCACACACTGACCGCTTCATTCCTTCACACCCATCACAAACAGTTCGTTTGGCTTTTTGAAGGTTAACAGCAGTTTTAGAGGATTGAAGCTTTTTATTCCTGATTCCTTTAGTCTCAGTCATGATCCACATGTTTCTGTTGGGCAGAAAAACCAGAACGCCTTGAAAACTTTTTTACATTTTGCTAAATTACAATCACAAAACCTGAAGATGTTTTTCTGGACCATATCAACCCAGAGTCGTCTATCTGAGTGGAAGAAAAATTAGAAACAAATATTTCTCTTTTCATTGTTGATCACGTTGGACAGGAAGAACCGGACATTTCAAGATTTGCCACAGGTTCTCAGCTTGATTTAGGCTGAGACTTTGACTAGGCCGTTCTACCCCGTGGATCTTCTTTGATCTTCAACCATATCATATCAGAATGACTCTCTGCTGGGAGCTGACCTTTGACCCCAGTCCCCTGCAGCCTCTAACTGGTTTTCCTCGGGGATCGTCCTGATTTAGCTCCGCCCATTTTCATCCCCGCAGTATGATGCTGACTCCACCGTGTTTCACAGCTGGGCTGCGAGTTGATCTGAGTTTTGTTAATGTTTCTCCTCATGCCCCTCCCTCACCTGTTACTGACTTCCGTCATGATGCTCTTTGTTCTTTCATTTTCTCTCTGGCTTTTGAAAGGCACTCTGACTGTTTTAAACATTTCAATCATTTAACACTTTGATGGTTTGATTTGCTGTTGGTTAAACTGCTCTGTGAACAGTAATGACTTTCAAATATCTGCTGCCTCTTTGCCAGTTTTATAGCAAACACTATAAATAGCAGCCAGTTAATTGCAGCTATTGGCTGAATATTCCTGTATTTATTTGCTAATTTTATTTATTTTTTAAAGCCTTTCCATTTGGCATTAACCTGAACTCTGCAAGCTGCTGGCCTGCAGCAAATGTCTTTCTGCATATGGCCGAGGGACTCATATGGTAATATCAACGCAAAACACTTTATCTTTTTCAACTAACAGTCCAGTTACTGTGGAGCTTTTATTGATGCTTCCAGTTACCCAGTTAAATGTTACCCAGAACGTTTCCCAGCCGGTCCTGCTGTACTTGGTTGGATGAACTAATGTGTGTTAAACCCTGGGGATGTGCTTGTTGCTGATAATCAGCTGTCATTTTGTCAGTCAGGTGGCTCCATGTTTCTGCCTCCCACTGAGTTTCAATGCAGTGACAATCAAATACAATCGGCAGCAAATGTGAAACAAACAATGAACAGAGATTTGTTTTTTCAGTCTTCTGTTTTGGTCCTTAAAGGAAACAGTGGTTGAAAATGATGCACAGAGAACATAGATCTGTCTTTATAGATGTGTTGAACAATTTGCCTGATGTGTATTTTGTGGTTTTTGTGCTTTAACAGCTTTAAGAGGTAAATTATTCTGACCTCAACAGGAAAGCTCCAGTTTGACCGACATCAAGAAAATCTAAGTTAATCAAGATTTGTACAGCAGCTTGTTACCGTAACGACAACACTTTTAACTCTGATTACATCAATGTTACTCATCATGACTGTTAATCTACAAAATCTGGCCTCATCAGCAGAGGCTGTTAAGAAGGGATGAGTTTCTCTGCAACAGATTCTGTGTAACGCTCTAATGCAGGCAGGAATCTCCACACGTAGCAGTAAGTCGGAGGTTAGCGGGTTACCACTGACTCAGCAGTTTACCAGCCCCTCACCATGACTCAGCACATCCAGGACCATGTGTTTGTCACAGATGGACACACGTATGGACATCCAGACAGACTCAACACGGCACAGTTCAGAAAGACGAACGATCAGCAGCGGCACAACGAAGTGAAGCTAAAAACATTCGGAGGATCTTTGTTGGTTCCTGGCAGAGAGACTGAAATGTTGTAGCTTAGCAGCAGCGCTTCGACGTCCATGAGACGGCTGCAGGTTAAACTGTGAGAATGAGATTTCTTACAACCTTCCAACTAAAACCACCATCATCAATAGAACCTTGATCCTATCAAAAACAGACTTAATAAATTATTGCTGCATTTTATAAGCCACAGTAAGTCACCTCAATAATAACAATTCTCAATAATCATCCATGTAGAAAAGATTCATTCAAATAAAGTTAAATTCCATTTTTATCGATCTTTAAAGTATTTTGAAGGTTTGACTCATTAAAAGACATTTTGCTAATTTTCCAGGTAAAAATTTGAATATTATTCTGAGCAATAAAAGTCTTTCTCCAAGGTTAATAAAGCAATTAAAAGCAGATTTGGGTGCAACAAAGTCAACTTTTGGTTGATGTGGAGTTTACAAGTGAATAAAAAGAATATCAGGTTATTAAATACAATATTTTCTGAATAGATTTTATTTTGGGATCATTTTGCCTTCATTAAAAACAGACAGATGGCAAATTCTTGGATTGAAGTGAGGGCCACAACTGGCCCCCGCGCCGCATTTTGGACAAACCTGATCCAGGATGCCGCGCCTCAGTGATAGACCTATGTAGGAATAAACGGGTTTGGGTCTGGTACAGTATGTGGCCCCTGGTGTGATGCAGGAGTCATCCTGTGTGACCTGGAGGTCATCCTGTGTGACCTGGGGTCATCCTGTGTGACCTGGAGGTCATCCTGTGTGACCTGGGGTCATCCTGTGTGACCTGGGGTCATCCTGTGTGACCTGGAGGTCATGCTGCGTTCAGGTGTCTCTCTGCCTCTGAGTCACAGCCAGAGACCCAGTTGATTTTTGTCGCTCAGCTTGACCTCATTCTGACCGCACAATAAAGCAGCTCCTCCGTCCTCTTCGGCCTCCTCCGTCCCCTGCGGCCTCCTCCGTCCCCTGCGGCCTCCTCCGTCCTCTTCGGCCTCCTCCGTCCTCTTCGGTCGCCTCCTCCGTCCTCTTCGGCCGCCTCCTCCGTCCTCTGCGGCCTCCTCCGTCCTCTTCTGCCTCCTCCGTCCTCTTCGGCCTCCTCCTCCGTCCTCCTCTTCGGTCGCCTCCTCCGTCCTCTTCTGCCTCCTCCGTCCTCTTCGGTCGCCTCCTCCGTCCTCTTCTGCCTCCTCCGTCCTCTTCGGCCGCCTCCTCCGTCCTCTGCGGCCTCCTCCGTCCTCTTCGGTCGCCTCCTCCGTCCTCTTCGGCCTCCTCCGTCCTCTTCGGCCTCCTCCTCCATCCTCCTCTTCGGCCGCCTCCTCCATCCTCTGCGGCCTCCTCCGTCCTCTTCGGCCTCCTCCGTCCTCTTCTGCCTCCTCCTCCGTCCTCCTCTGCGGCCGCCTCCGCAGTGGAGTCACATCATTAGTTTTTAAGGATTTAATCTCCAGAATCCACATCTGCTTTGATTCAAACTGGACTTTTACCTGTGAAGTGAAGGATTCAGACTCCATGACGACACACACACAGGCCAGTGTGTGTGTGTGTGTGTAGCTGATCTCAGGTGATGTCGAGCTTTCGGACAACAAGCCGGTTGGCCTTAATCCCTTCCTGCATGTGTGCAGAGGCGTTGGATGTGTCATGTGGATCACCTGCACCACGCTCACCACGCTGCACGATAAGCTGGTTAGAGAGGCTTTGTCTCTCTGGACGCTCCAGTTGTGGACCAGAAAATCCTCTGTTTGTGGACATTTGAAACATTTGAACCTTAAATATGTTATTAAAGAGGATCATCCTCATTTAGCCTGGACTCAGGGTTTGCTTTCACCTTACCTTCAGCTGAGAGTCTGCAGCTTTCTGCATCACCTCCAGCTGCCGATACAACCTGGAAAAGTCTCCTTCCTGACCAGAACATAGAGCACGATGTCTGGACGTAGGTCTGCCTCCTGTCTCTTTAAGGTCATTCTGTCTGAAACCGCTGTGGGAAACAAGTTGTAGAAGTTTTTACTGTAACTTTTGGTGACATAAACAGAAATGTTCACTAATAAAAGCTGATAGATATGAGACACAGATAATCTCATCGTTTTCATGTCAGGAACGTTTCTGATGTGAACAAACTCCTGTTTTCTTAATAAGTTGAGATAAATTCATTCAAATAGTTTTTCTTGACCCACTGAATGTTTATGTGAGTTTCATGTGTTCATTCATTACAACATGAATGTTTTATAACGCTGGGAGGAAGGTAGAGTGTAAATTAAAATTTGTTATTTTAAATTGGACAGAAATTATTAGTATATCAGTCTGTAATTTAAATGAAAGTAATTGAATATTCTTATTCATGCGTCTCTTTTTTAAGATTTGGACTGTTTGCTTACTATAATAGACACTTGTATGAATCTTTGCTTTTTATCCTTTTAACTTACTTGTATTTTATTGTGAAGGACTCTTATTGCGTGTTTAGCG
Source organism: Girardinus metallicus (assembly GCA_903067095.1). Lineage (NCBI taxonomy): Eukaryota > Metazoa > Chordata > Actinopteri > Cyprinodontiformes > Poeciliidae > Girardinus > Girardinus metallicus. The sequence goes on from CAEGAE010078064.1 coordinate 13,295, forward strand.
TGGAAGGTGATCTAGCATTGAGATTCTCCTCCTGTCTTCAGGCTCTGTGCCTTTCTTTTGCCTGTCATTGTGGCTGGAATCTCCGGTAATCTGCGGTTTTCTGCCTCACTATAATCCTTAATAATCAGACAGATTCTTGGCTCTCCTGGATGAATTTTCCTCCTGAATGTCTGTGTGTTAGAGTCAGAGAGATGTGTTTGCTGTGAAATTGCTGTATTGCGCCAACATGTTGCTGAAACAGATAAACTTTGTTCTGGTTTGATTTCGGCTTCTGTCCTGACGTCCGTCCCTTCAGGAGTCTGACGGTGTGTGTGTTCGTTCTTCCTGAGCGTCTTTGCGCAGGTCTGTGTGATCATTAAGTTGAGATCTGAAGCCATCTGGGTTGACTGGCTCATTTGCATATCTGGTGTTAACCACTATAAATATTCATGACCAGAGGCTGAGCAGGGATGAATATTCATTTCCACTGGAGGCTGAAGCTGGAGTGGAGAGGTTGAGATTCTGATCTGCAGAGCTCAGCCACTGCTTCACGCTGGACCAGGATGTGGTCGCCGTGGGCCTCCTAGTATTCCTAGTGATGCACCATATGTATGCAGATGATTACATTTGCTTAAGTCACACAGTGACTATATTTGCCAAAGTGTGCCTGCGAGACAGAGAGGCAGATGGAAACAGAAACAAACTCTCCTCATCTTGGGACAGAAACATTTAAGGATGCTGAAACGATTCTTTTGAAGTGAGAACTGTGGGGGTAATTAATGACAAGATGCAGCAAAGCATAAAAACGCAGTCATAACATTTGTTAAATTATCAAACAACCAAACTAAAATCCATAAATCCTAAAACATCTGGTTAGCAGGTGGTGCAGGATAAGTTTTACTACCTGGCTCCTGTGGCTTCACACTGATACACAACTAAAGGTTTTCCAGGTAGACCCAAAAGCAGGAAGTGGACTACAGCACAGGGCATTCTGGGTAAATACAACCAAAACAAACGTGTTAGCCTAGCGCTAGCAGCAGAAATGGCTCCTGGTCTAAAGACTAAAGAGAAATCCTCCAACCATTAAAACCTGACGCCTCCATCTTGTTTCCATCTGGTGAAGAAGGAAGTTGCTCTCAGTGTCTTCAGAGGTTTTTGTGTCGTTTCCTTCAGTGGTTCTTGGTGCAGCGCCCCCACAGGCCAGGAGGGGAACAGTTTGGTTTGACTCAGAGCCACAGCAGCTGGAGGTGGAGCAGATGTTCTGGTTCCAGTAGAACCGGGTCGACTGGACCATCAGGAGGAAACCATACTAACATCTCACGGCTTATTATCATCATAAGCTCTAATTATTGTTTACCATACATGATTTGGGGATAAATGTTTCATGGTCATAATATTTTTTGGAATTATTGCCGTTCTCTCTGCTGCTTGTGAATCTTATTTTGATAGAAAATGAAATCATAATTATACCAGGATCTGTTTATGTAACATCAACACAGCACCGGGCTGTTTGGACACAATATATGGGATTTCCTTTTCTAATGCCGGCACCCATATGTTCCATGGCAACAACATTTGACCAGTCAGATGCTAAGCTAAAACACAGAGGCAGTGACGTTCTGATGACGGTAAAAACTGAAAGTTGAGGTTCAGATTATTATTTTGATCAAGCCCATTATTGTTTTCTTACCTTTAAATATGATTTTTTTTTCTTTTGGGAGAAAAAGGCACATATATAGTTTGGTAAATTCAGGCATTGTTGTACTGAGGTGTGTTTGCATACAGAAGCGTTTGCTGGATTAGTAGTTAAAAAGTTATGGTCTGGATCCATAAAGCAGAAATGTTGGAATAAACGTAAATACTTAAAAGACACAAGTTGGCCAGTGTATTGACTGGTGATGCTGGTGTGTTGTTGTTGTTCCACTTTGTAACAGATTCTGTAAAAATGGTCAGAAACTATTTTATTCATTGTTCTAGAGGTTGAAGTTTTTCGCTGGTTTGCATTTGTTAACAGAATCATCCTTACATCAGTTGATTGGATGCATTTAGGCGACAAATCTTTTAAGTTCCTTATAAATGTAATATTTCATGTAATCTGAGCAGCCATAGATATTCTGCATGTAGAGACTGTTGATTCCCTGTGAAGAATTTTAAATTGATTTCTTCTAAAATACAAATGTTGTGATTTCCCACGTTGTCCTACTAAGTAAGCCTCTCAACGCTGCGGCAAACTGGAATCCAACATGGCGGCTTGAGAGTTCACACGGCACAAAGCCAAATGGACACCAATAAGGCACAAAGAAATATGAATGAATTATCAGTGTATTATCATTTTACCAGCTTGTAGCACCAGAACCGTGAAGTGAAGAGACTCTTGAGACGCGATGAACCTCCTGTCTTCCTCCAGTCAGCAGACAAACCCCACCAGACAGGATTCCTCTGAAACTCATTCATACATGTTAGGCTTTTTGAACAAGTCTGGATTCAGGTTTGGGTTCTGATGTTGGAACGCATCACATTAAAATCATCTATTATATGTAGCAGCTCCTAGATGATCCTTACTTCATGCTTTGTGGTGAGAGTCTCTGAGTTTGTCCCGAACACCCAGATAGACCGGATCATTGTACAGAACGCACGCTGCACCACTTTTACATGCTGTATGCTTCCAGAATGCGCCCACATCGCTGAGCAGAGAACCGAAAGAGAGCAGTCGCTGCGGCCCGCCCACACATCCAGGAGCGTGTAGGATTTATGGATAATCTTTGTACCTCTGTGCAGCTGACAGCCAAAACCAGAAGAAGAGTTTCCAATTTATCTGTTTTTATTTGATGAGTGAGAAACTTTGGGAAGCTTTGAGAGAGCTGCTTTTCACTCAAAATCAACTTTCCAGCTTAAATGAGCTGACATGACAATGAGAACACAAGTTAGGACACAATGCAGTCACAAACATCCAACATCAGGTGTTCAGTGATTTTCACATGCAGCTCATCCCGATCTGTTGTAAGCAGGAGGCGGCACTGATGTCTGATAAGGTGCTGAAAAGTTACAGTTTCAAAACTGTTCAAATGTTTCAGCGTTTCACTCCAGAAGAAAAACATTTCCAGACAATTTATCTGGAATTAGTTGAGCTTGGGCTGGTGGCCAAAGAGCAGAGCAAAAGGTTACCAGGTGTGTCTGTAGACTGCAGGACGAGAAAAACAAGTCCTGTTCATTAAAGAGCAGAAGATTTTTCTGTTTTTGATAAAAGTCGTTAATTAGATTTTGTTTCCTGTTTTGTTTTTTTTAATACTTTGAACCCATAATCTCATCTGTAGTTTGTTAGCTCACTAGTTTGTCAGAAATATTTGGGTGACATCAAAACCCTCACATGTCTGGAGGTATTTTCTACTGTCAGACTGGCTTTACTGGTCCCAGTATAACTGATGTGGACGTTAAAGATGTCAGAGCAAAACGAACAAAGAGCTGCTGTCTTGTTTCAGACTTTATTTTATTTTATTTTGTTTGTGTAGATGAATGAAGGCTGTGGAATCTGAAATTGAACCTTTTCTGAGCAGATGAACGCTGCTCACACACCTGGACAGAAAACACCAGGAGGTAGGACTGAGAGCCTCCTTGAAGAATAGACATGAATTATTCACTTCATCAGATAAGAACACAAAGAGGGAATGAAAGAGACACTGAGGGAGAAATGGAGCTGGAGGTGAGGAAAGAAAGAGACGGACAGACGAGGCTGTGGGCTTTGTGCTGCATTAGCACCGATAAAGTCTGAGAACGTCCTCCAGAGGTTTCACAGCTCGCTGTTCTCGCCTCTAAAAAATCTGCAAGGAAGAAAAAAACATTTCATAGGTGAAAATAAAAAGTTACGATTCTTAGTGTCAGAGTTCAGAGTTTTAGTTATCAGTAATGAACCTTTAAAATCAGCGTGTTTCTGTGTCTGGAGCCGAACTGAAACCTTTTATCCAGAGAAAATCCCAAACCCGCCGAGCTGCAGGATCCCAGCATCTTTCCACCGAGACTCGCCTTATCAGGTCCAAACGTGGCCCGGTTCTACTCGGCTACTAATGCGGCGCCGCAGCATTAGCTGCAGCGGGGCGGACAATCCGGATGCTCCATGCAGCGCAATGAAACCTGTAACTACTTGGTGCAGGCGTTTATCAGCCACACACCGTTCCTGTAATCCGTTTTGCAGTTGGCAGTTCTTTTGCAGCCAGAGTGATTTGGGTGGTGGAGAACCTGCATGTTTACTGAAACAGACAGGAGGAAGCATGGAGGATGGAACAGCCACATGCTAACTAGCTGCCATGTTGTCCACCAGAGCAGCCACTTCCTGTGCAGATGGTGAACCAGCTTCCAGAACCGCCGTCTGCAGGGACGGGTTGCTGCATTGCTCAGGTAGTTTTATGATTTATGTCAACTGCAATACAAAAGAAAGGCCAGAGCAGAGCAGCAGACGCAGCTGCACGCAGCCCATGCATCACGTTTATGACACGCCGGTATCTTTCCAGAGCCGCTCCTACATCTTCACAACGCCTGAAACTCAACACGCTGCAAAACGACTTCTGGACCTGATTCGGACCCAGCCAGTCCACTTGTTGTCAGTTCTTCACAGTTTCATGTTGGGAAACAGGAAGGGGCGGAGTCAGCCGTCAGCCCAATACCATAAATGGAGCCGTTGCACTCTGGAAGAGAGGGGGCGCTATAACAAAGACCTTAAAGAAGCAGGGTGGAGGACGAAGTTGGAAAGTTCTTCACTGATTGAAGAGATTTAGAGAAATTCTTCTTCTTTGGTTAAAAAACGCCTCTGGCTGATTCTTAAGAACTGGACTTTCCTCTGAGCAGCGGTGCGGTTTGGCCAGCAGGACGTTAACGTTCTGTAGTCCTGCAGGTAATGACAACAATCCAGATTTGTGACTTGTATGTTCAGAACAGCATGAAACAGCATGACTATTATAGGAAACAGCGCCCCCTTTGTTTCCGGAGTGGAATGGTCCCATTTCCAATCATCTGACCATAACAGACCTAAACACACCTGTTTCCTGAATCCAGGTGTGTTTAGAGAACTAGTTGCTTCTGGAGTTGTCCTTTAACCCCATCTGACCGCCGTCCGACCCCTGACTGACCCTTTCTGACCCCGTCTGACCCTGACTGACCCCGGCTGACCCCATCTGACCTTGGCTGACCACTGTCTGACCCTGGCTGACCCCTGACTGACCCCGTCTGACCCTGTCTGACCCTGGTTGACCCTGTCTGACCCCTGGTTGACCCTGTCTGACCCTGTCTGACCTCGTCTGACCCTGGCTGACCCCTGGTTGACCCTGTCTGACCCCGTCTGACCCTGTCTGACCTCGTCTGACCCTGGCTGACCCCTGGTTGACCCTGTCTGACCCCGTCTGACCCTGGCTGACCCCTGGTTGACCCTGTCTGACCCCTGGTTGACCCTGTCTGACCCTATCTGACCCTGGCTGACCCCGTCTGACCCCGTCTGACCCTGGCTGACCCCCCCAGCAGTGAGCTGTGATGGCTCCATGTGTCCGTCCAGGAGGAGGTCGTCTGGGCGTCTCTGCCTGGGCTGCTGGGAGTTTCGGTGATTTGCTGAATGAAACGAGAGCCAAGCGATTAGAGATGAATCTGAAACATGAAAACTGTGATCTGGTCCCAGCGCCGGGTTAAACCAGCCTGGCGGGCCGCACACCAGAAGTTTACTGCTAGAGTTTCTCTTCCGCTTCATTAAAAAGTCGCAGCTTTGAAGCCAAAATTATTTTTGGTAAAAGTGAACCATGTAAGATTTAAAACTTGTTAATTTTTCCAGATGTAAGGCAACTTATGTGAAGTTTTTTTCTGAGAATTATGACATCATAATTTACATATTGCAAACAAACATTTAATGTACTGAAGCTATGACTTTATAAGTTTACATGAAATATGGGAGTTTATCAGATGCATGAATTTTCCAGCTTTAGTTGTGAAAGTTTGGAGGCGGAGCCAACGTGTAAATATTTATCAGTTTTAAGATCTCTCCATGTTGCATTTCAGAAATCAAAGTGTACGTCCATAACTTCTGTTCCCTGATCAAGAGGAACGTAACGTATGAACAGTTTGATATTTCTTGCTATTTATTCAACCAAGTGGGTTGACTAGTACTCATGTATTCGTCCAAAGATCTTGTAGCAATTATCAGACGAAAAGAAGATGAAACAAATGAGATAAAAGCGGCGGTTGCATGAGAAACGCTGAAATCTCATCATTTATTCAGAGTGCGAGCTGAAAGGCAGCAACATCGGCTGTAAGAGGAAGAGAAACAAAATGCTGGAGTGAATGCAGAGTCGTATCTGGTTTCATCATTTATTCAATAGTCCAGCAGAATCAGAGAGAATCGCAGTGAGGAAACCTGAGACTGAGCTGGAGGCTTTAGGAGGCGCTGGAAGGAGTTTCTATCAGGTTTCCAAAAGCACTTTGTGTGTCAGCCAGGGGCTCTGCATGGGGGGCCGGCGGGGGGCCGGCCCCACGTTTCTGTGGGAGCGACACTGTGCAGCCAGTTACAAATGATTTCAAATCAGCCGGAATGACTCAGATGCTATGAATTCACTTTCAGCAGAAGATTTCTATGGGGTTGCTAGGTGACGGGTTTGGCTCGGGGTTGCTAGGTAACGGGGCAGTGCCTGTAGACTGTGACTTAACAATCGGGAGGTTTTGAAATGGTTCATTTTCTAGACACCAAAAAAAGCATTAAAGTGCTGCCAGAAGACAGCTGGGTGTGTTTTTAACAGTTTGTAGAATCAGCTGAGACACAAATGGAATAAAAAGCAAAAAAAACACAAAATGAGCTTTTCATTTGTGATCAGAAAAACCAGAATAGTTTATTTTAATAAATCCTGGAGTCTAAACCCTGAATGAAGAACTATTGAAGGTTTCCCTCCAATAATCTGACAGCTTCTCATTTAAACAGGTTTAGTCCAAATTCATTATTTCTTATTGTTGCAGAGTTAATAAAACTACTGGAATATTAAGACGACTGAGAAAGCAGCCGACTCACAGCCGCTTCCTTTTAAACTGTTATTCTCGCGTTTTAATGAGTCTCAGTTCTCTGCTGATTGGCTCCTGGTTTGGTCCTCTGCTGCTGTAGTTCAGCCCTTAATATTTAGCAATGCTTAAACGTCTAAAGCTGTGATGTTTCTGACTAACAGGGTGACCCCCCTCCCCCACCTGCTGCTCTGACTGACTCAGACTCTGTTTCTCATTTGTCCCCTGAATCTTCCTGTTCCCCATTCGCAGCTGTTCCTTCCAGAATGAAGCAGGTAGACCACCTGGTGCGGCCGCAGACTGCCCACACCGCCGGCCGGACGCTGGGCAGAGCAGCTAATTGAAAGAGGGAGAGGATGAACAAAAGCAGAGGGAACAACGGGGGAAACGAGAGAAGAGGAGGTGTGAGCAAGGCGCTTGTTAGGCCTGAGGGAGGACAGGAGGAGAGGAGATGTAACGACAAACTCAAAGTCATCCGGCAGGACGAAGGAAGGGATGAAGTGAGAGAGAGAAAAGACTGAAGGATTTAAGAGGATGGTTTCACAGCTGAGGTCAGGGAAGAGAAACGGTGCATCAGAGGAAAAGACAAATAGAGACGAGATGGAAGGAGGGAGAGGAGGAGATAAAAACGTCTGTCATTTACCTGAAGTAGCTTCATCTGCAGAATCACCTCCAGGAAACAGAACTCTGTCATCGTTAAAGAAGATCTCAACAGAACCACTGAGTGTTTTCAGAACTGGATTCATATGCAAATATAACTACTCATTATCTGGTGACTGCCAACCTAAATGCCTCACTTCCTGTAGTTTCCTGCTTGGCATTAATCACAGATAAACTGGACTTTTTTCTTTTTTACTTATTATTTTGCATCATCAGTTTAACTTTCAGAAGTTCAAATATTTTCATATAAAGACAAAAAATGTCAGGACAATATTTTCTCCTCTTTGCAGCCGATTTAATAAACATTGTGGTACTATATTCCACAACGTTTATTAAATCAGCGGAGATGTGAAGCAACAGAACCTGGTTCTGACAGAGAGAACCGCGGTCTGGTACCGGACCCGGTACCGGACCCGGTACCAGGAACAAATAAAACTGAATGGAGGCAGAAATGACAAATAAAAATGAACTGAATCAAAAACAAATCATAAAATAAAACAGCAGAAAAACAAAACTAATACAGAAAACACATCAAGCAGAGAAACTCGTGTTAAACTTCTGACTGGGATCAAATGAAGATCAGAATTCCTGCATGTTTTTTTAGCTATATTTACTAATTTTCTTGTCACATATTTTCTTGATGCAAGTTGAGGTTTTATGTCAAAAAAACATTTTTTTGAACATATCAGTGATTTTTAGCCAAACCAATGTTTATGGTTCATTCCTGAGTGTTAGCATAGCCAGCTGTTTACTTAGAGGTTGTTGATGATTAAGGAAAACTCCTTCTATCTCTTTTAGCTAGTTGTAAAACTAAAGCTAAAGGATACGATATGTTAGGAAACGCCCTCCAGGCTAAAGCTAACGGATACGACATGTTAGGAACGCCCTCCAAGCTAAAGCTAACGGATACGACACACTAGGGAATGCCCTTCAAGCTAAAGCTAACGGATACGACACACTAGGGAATGCCCTTCAAGCTAAAGCTAACGGATACGACACACTAGGGAATGCCCTTCAAGCTAAAGCTAACGGATACGACACACTAGGGAATGCCCTTCAAGCTAAAGCTAACGGATACGACACACTAGGGAATGCCCTTTGTAGGGCGTAGCTTAGATAGAGGCTAACAAAGACAATGGAAAACTTTTGTTTGATGCCATTTTGTCTGTTAGCTCCTAACCGTAGCATGAGAAATGGACCAGCTGTATTTTGATATTAATAAATCAAATTCATGAATTCCACTCACTGACTCTTCTGTACCTCATACCTCAAGAGCTCAGCATGGAGAAGAATAATTCTCCACAATGTGTCCATCGCTGCAAACTTATTATATGGCTTGAAAGGAATTATTTTTATTGAGGTTCGAAAAGCAAAAGCAAAAGCTCTGTATCTCCTTCCATCATTTATCTGGCTGTTCTCGGCTCTGTCTGACTTCCTGTAGAACCCGGTTGGGGCGTCTTGACGTTCTCCACTGAGACACGGTGAGGACTCAGGAACACCGAAGGCAGGAGGCTCATTCCTGAACAGGCGCACTGGCTTGACTTCCTTAATGCTGTTTGGAGAACTCATTTCGGATCACAGTGGGCCAGCTGTGAACAGCCTTGCAGCCAATTTCCTTAATGTTTCCAGTGTGGATGCCTGTTTGCTAATGGGACCATTGCTGTGAAGTGACTTGGAGTCGCCGCCGCTCCTTTGTCGTGACGTCAGGGTGCGTTTGTGTCGCCTCTCCAGGTCGGCTGCTGGTGAAGGAGCTCTGCTGTCCTTCAGAACAAAAAGTTATGTTTCTGATTGTGTCTTTGAAGAGATCTACATTAAATGATTCCTGTTCTTAGGTCTGAATGTTTTTCCCACTGAGCTTCTCACACAGACGTGGCGCAGAGAGCCGTGACATGTTGGCACTAAGCCCTGCCTCTGTGTTCCTGGAGCCGCCAGCAGGATAATGGATCCTGCATAACATCATAACATCATCCGCCGCATGCAGGGGGGCCACGCAGGTGTTTGGAGGCGTAATTGAGATGTTTCAAAATGAGACAGAAAATTAGTGCAGCTATGCAAATTCAAAACCAGCAAACAAATCAGTGGTCCTGCTCACCCAAACGCACGGAGCCGCATTAGCGCCGACATCAATAAAAGATGGGAGCTTAATTTCCAGAAGCTTTTAGTGACGGTAAACATTCAGTAGACGTTCACTGGAACGGGAACTTCAACCAAACGGTGATTTTCAAACAACATAAAAACATTTGGTTTTGCTCCTCATGTCTTGGTTGAAGTTTAACACATTGATCTCAGTTTCTATTATGTTTTCCTGTTAAACCTTCTGCAAAAATTCTGATATAATATAAACTTAGTAAACTTGATAGTGTTGGAATTATTTATTTACAGAAATCAGATCTGGAACATAAACATTCGATACATATTGTAAGTTTTTGTCCTGTATTCATTTTCTAACTGCTCTGTGTCAATAAGCAACAGTTGGTCAACATTAACAATATGCTTTATAATCTTTAATTTTCTTTAATCTTTTCATTTTGTTCACCAAATAAATTAAAAATCCTTCCGATTTTGTTTAGACACAGTTTGATTTTTTAACTACCTATGGGAAGTGATGTTGACGACGCTGCAGACACACACAGCGTGTGCAGCTGTGTGTGTCTCATTGTTAGTCTGTGCAATATTAATAAAGCAAAGGACTGTTTGGAGAGCAATAATTGTTGGCTAATATATTCCAAGTGTTATGAACTTGTATTTTTCATGCTAATGTAACATTTAGCCAGTTGGACAGAGTCTCACCGGACACTAATGACGTCACTCAAAAGGTTAAAGGTCACAGAGTGACTGAAACACTGAGGAGAAAGAGAACAGAGATATTTCAACTCATGTTGTCATTGTAATATTAATTCATACCATCACCTTTGCATGATTTTCTAATATTGTGCAGCCTTTGTTGAAAATATGCAGAAATATTGCATTGCTGAGTTTTTGTATTTAAACTTTCACTTCCTTTTCCTCCAAAGTCGAGTTTTAACCCAAGTTTAGCAGATTCTGATCTAAAGTGAGGATCAGCAGCCTGAACCTGAATGTGACTCACCTGGACGGTGCAGTTTGAGTTTTAAGTTAAAGAAACTTTAAAGTTCATTGGACTTTAATTGATCACTTTGTGGGTTGAGATTCAGCGTTTTGTTGTGTTTTATTTTCTTTGCAGTCTGAATAAAAATAATAAACCTTTAAACCATAGCGATACATCAGTAATATTTATTTATGCATTTTTCTCCTTCTATTTTTACACATCTTTACCTGTCAGCAGGTTGTGAGTTTGATCCTTCATTCCACCCAGTTGCAGATTTGTGAGGTCATTTGTTGGAAGTAGAAGCTGAGCTGCTGATCTCTGTAACCAGCGTCGATCAGCTGAGAAATCAAAGTCCAAGGATCCCTGAATACCTGAGGGACGTCCTGAAGCATCCTTAGTGGAATGAGACCCTCGGTGTCCATCGCTCTGGTTCCAGTCTGCAGGACGAGCCGAAGGAGAAAAAAGCAGCATAATGAAAAGCAGTGAATGTAAAGTTGACAGGTGTTGGAGTTACAGGGTCATTATGGTGGTAATCACCAGCTAACGACACGGCGGGCGACATGAGAGCAGAACACACTCCTCTCATTATTTCTGCCTTCGTCTCTCTGCAGCTCTCCGTCTGACCTGCAGCAATCAGTCAGCGTGCCGACGTCTCGCTGATTGCACATTGTTAACTTTAAAACATTTAAATTCGTGGTGAGTCAGAGGAAGGTGGCTGGAGACGTTTGGGGCAGGACAGCCTGGTTCAGAGCGGAGCGCACGGCGCTGTATGTTCTGCTTCCTGCTCTGTTTCCGGTCCTGGACTATTTTTATAAAAATGTCGCGTCACTGGTTATTGATTTTAAATTCTGTTAATAAAATGTTAATATACGGTACCAGTTTTGAGGCCAGGGGTATTTTCTGTGGAAACTTTAAAATAATTCTGTTTGTTCCATTTCCTCACCAAACGACATAAAGCTGAAAATTGTTGCAAACTTTTAGAGAAATAAAGTTAATTTAGTTTAATGTGAGCCACTGCGACTATGAGCCTCATCACTAAAGGAGCATTTAGTTTTCAATTATTCAGTGATGTCAGTATATTTTAATGCTCCTTCGTTCTTTTCTTGACTGTGAGTGAGTGAGTGAGTGAGTGATGGAGTGAGTGAGTGAGTGAGTGAGTGAGTGAGTGAGTGAGTGAGTGAGTGAGTGAGTGAGTGAGTGAGTGAGTGAGTGATGGAGTGAGTGAGTGAGTGAGTGAGTGAGTGAGCGATGGAGTGAGTGAGTGAGTGAGTGAGTGAGTGAGTGAGTGAGTGAGTGAGTGAGTGAGTGAGTGAGTGCCATCTGATAAAATCTTGGACTCTATAATTGGTTGTTGTACTATAATATTACCAGCATAAGACTGGAAATCCAAACATTTCACTGACTGGCAGCTTGTTGCAGTTCTCCATTAGCTGCGTTTGGAGCTTGAAGAGGAATCAGAATTTGCATCAACGGTCAGTAAATATTAAATCTAAACCAGTGTAGTGCAGTTCATCTGATCCCAGCAGCATGTTTGGGTCTTTAAATAAACTGGAGAGAAAACTGGATGAATCAGCCGATACAGACACTGAAGTTTACAGGAATCTACATTTTTTCCCGTTGAGTTTTATTGGTTTGCATGTGAGACAAAACCTTTAGGCAGAGAAGGAACAAATGCTGGAAAACAGACCAAAAACTCAGCTGTGTAAAATTTCTAGCTATAAAAAACAACTGAAGGTTCTTTGAGCTGTGCAGCTTTTAAGAAAAACACAGCAACATTATGACCTATTTTAAAAAGAAATGCTTGTATCCCCTGTGTATTATTTCCCCAGCTTACTAACGGCAGAGCAGCGGCTTCAACAAAGGCAAATATGGCAAATCCCAGAAGCAAATACTGAGCAACAATAACAGCATCGACTTGGACTTCAAAGTGCTTCTGATCAAAAATACCATCTGCTGTCAACGTCACAGTGGTTCGTTCCTCTGAACGCTCCAGCTCTGGTTGACACCACAGGCCGCGTCTCTGTTTATATCTCTGAAGACGAGCGTTAAAATAGCAGCAGCTAAATGCATAACCACACAGCAGAAATGTGTGTGCGAATACACACCAGCTCCCCTTGCATTCAGTACAAACCCTCCAAAGCACCAATGCTTGGAATGAGTTGGACATGTACGAAGTTTTAATAATGCAGCTGAACCAAGTCACAGAGTCAGTCAGACAATCTTAATTTGTGGGTCAAACTTTAGAATAAAAGAAGGTGGAAAAGCAGAGGAGTTGAAACAAGGAGTCCATTAAGATGTTTGAGGTTTAATGAGGAAGCCTCCTCCTCATCTGTATTCATCTGGTTTGAATAACAACAAAACTGTCCATGGAGGGAAACATCAAGCTGGTTTGAACCATTTTCATTTCTGAAAGCAGATTTTGACTGACAGGAACTTTCATTTGGAGTTTGTGGAGGAAACGTTGTAACGTTCCTATCTGGATTTCATATCAAGACATTTATTATGTGAAGCAAACATTCAGATTTTGTTTCTGAGCTATGGGAGTCACTTTTGATTTGCTACCATTGTGCAAAGTGATGTTGAAATTGTTCTGCTGCATCATCACTGCGTACATTCAGTTTTTATGTTGTTTATTTTAATTATAAGGATTAACTGACAATGTGGGATTTAAATGCTCTCTGTGCTGCTAAATGAACCAATAATTACTCAAATTAATCAGACAGCAAGTGATGACAGACGATTCAAAGTAATATTTGAAACTCGTTATGTTCTGAATCCGTCTTCAGGACGTTTCTCCCAGGATGTATTTACTGAAATTCTGCCTCTGGCTTTCAAACATTTTGTTTCAGAGTTATAAAGTTCTGGGTTGTAATCCTGACCGGGTCCGCTTTACAGATGTCAGCCTACAGCCTATTGATCCTCATCTACAGACATGATTAAAGGTCTTTACTTCGGACCAAACAGTTTTATTGGAAAGCTTTATTTATCTGACTGACATTAAGAGAATTTCATTTGCTGTCCTGTCAGTTAAATCTCCTTGGTTAGGAGAAATAAACTTTACAAACTCATGTTTGTACTCATGTTCCACAGAAAAGATTCACTTTACAGAATTTTAATGATTTTATTCTATTTTAGTTTTATTGCTTTGAATATTTTAATTTTAGCATCTGTGCTTTTATTATATTCACTCTAATATCAGACAAAATTAGTCAAAACATGCAAACATCAGAAAATATGCAGCCACTGATGTTCATAGCATATTTAACTGTTCCTTCTGATAAATCAATCACATTTTTATTATTAATGTCCTGACTCTTTTAAACGTTACAAATTTATACTCCTCAGTTAAAATGCTGCTTTAAGACATTCTTGGAGTGTCTGAACTGTCAGATTATCTGCTGATTAAAGCTTTTAGCATCTAGCTAAGACGTTCCTGCTAAAACAACGAAGAGCTGGACTCAGTTACTGAACTCTAGAAACCCGATTCTAGTTTCTCAATGTCTGCTCAGGCCTGAGGGCATGTTTGGTTACAGCAGCTCTAGGGCGCAATGCATCCTCCATGGTGGATGTTAAAACTCATTAGCTGTGGTAAGCCGAGCAACACGGCTAGTATATAATTAACCACATCTTCCACAGGATGACCAGTTCTGGTGTAGCGTCAGAACTTGGGTTTCTAGTAACACGCCTCAGCTAGGAGCTCTGGTGACCTCTGCTTCAGTCTTCAGGCTTTAATGTTGCAGAGTGGAGTTGGTCAGGCTGGCCTGAGGAAAAGAAAATGAACTGATTCTTTTATTAATTTACTGACTTACATACCATAAACCTGCTCTCTTCATGTTTTATTGTAATAAGATATTACAGCATTCTGCCTGTTCTGGAAACGAGAACAGGTAGAATGCTGTCTAAATTTAAATTCTGTCTAAAATTAAATTCTTTCTAAATTTAAATTCTGTCTAAATTTAAATTCTTTCTAAATTTAAATTCTTTCTAAATTTAAATTCTGTCTAAATTTAAATTCTTTCTAAATTTAAATTCTTTCTAAATTTAAATTCTTTCTAAATTTAAATTCTGTCTAAATTTAAATTCTTTCTAAATTTAAATTCTGTCTAAATTTAAATTCCGTCTAAAATTAAATTCTGTCTAATTTTAAATTCTGTCTAATTTTAAATTCTTTCTAAATTTAAATTCTGTCTAAATTTAAATTCTGTCTAATTTTAAATTCTTTCTAAATTTAAATTCTGTCTAAATTTAAATTCTGTCTAAAATTAAATTCCGTCTAAAATTAAATTCCGTCTAAAATTAAATTCCGTCTAAATTTAAATTCCGTCTATATTTAAATTCCGTCTATATTTAAATTCCGTCTAAATTTAAATTCTGTCTATATTTAAATTCCGTCTAAAATTAAATTCCGTCTAAAATTAAATTCCGTCTAAAATTAAATTCCGTCTAAATTTAAAGTCTGTCTAAATTTAAATTCTGTCTAAATTTAAATTCTGTCTAAATTTAAATTCCGTCTAAATTTAAATTCCGTCTAAATTTAAATTCCGTCTAAATTTAAATTCCATCTAAATTTAAATCAGAGCAAACTTGTCTTGTATTAATCAGATAGAATTACCTGAATGATTTGTTAAAAGCCATAATGATGAAAGAAACAGAGATGTATTTATTAATAAATGAAGCTAAATTCATGGTTTAAAGTGACCTACGCTGGAGCTCAGACTGGTTCAGGTCCACCAGTTGCTTTATGTTGACTGTTTGCTGTTTTGGAGTTTTGGAGTTGTAATCTCTCAGGACCAACTTGACCCTCTGCTGATGGAAACTGATGGAAAGCCTCCATTCCTGTTGGACTCACATATGGATGCTAATCAGTCCAGAAGCTGCCAGCTCAGGCTGAACGCTCCGCCGCGTTCCCATCATACAGGATCAGGGACAAACGAGGAAATCCCACCTCAAAGCGCAGCCGTCACCAGCTGCTCCTTTAGTTTGTGAGCATAAACAAACTTATTATGCCATTAAACAAATGTGCACAGTAAAAAATATGGTGCTTTATTAGGGAGGATGCAAATGCATGTGAAAAATCAGTCAGAGGCACTTTAGCTGCTGATGAGACTGGCTGGAATGGATGTCTGGCCCTGCAGTTAAACCATTTCTACATATTTCTGTGTGGACATTTTCTAGCAGATGCCCACCAATGCAAAGATCCAGTTGGCTGCCTCTGGATTATTGAACATAGTTTACATTGAAGAAATGAGTCAATAAGAGGGATATGGGCTGCAGCACATCAGTGATTAAAAACACATTATGTGGAGAAACTGGTTCCATCAGGCTGTTACTGCGGTGAACCAGTTCATCTGTGAGGAAACGCAGCCGTACCAAACTGTGTAGATACTGTCAGTCAGAGGCGCGCTCACCATTAACTGTTTAGTACTTCAATGCTGCGGATGGGAAAATGAAACATTTTCTAGAAGCTGCTTCTATTAAACCAGGAGGATTTGAATCCGACCATAATAAGTTTATGGGCCTCAGAGGAGATTTGCAGGAGTTCTGATATTTGGACCATCAGTTTCTAAGACTGTCCTCAGTTGCCACGTCTAGATGTTTGAGTTCTCCAAACTGCTTAAGGTTCGTCTTTCTGATTCATGACCAGCTCATCCCAGGAGGTTTTTCTGCTGGTTGTTTGTGTGCAGCTTCTGAGAAGTAACACTAAAACGGTTTGCTCTGATGACTGGTTATGTGAAGCACGCTGTGTTTGTGGCTGCAGGTTCGCTAGATTAATTCTGTTTTTGTCTGTTTTAAGAAGAAAACACTTGAAATATGTCCCTGTGAAGCTCCGGCTCCTGTTTGTGGCCTGTGTTGAACATGCACTCAAAGTGAAATGGGATTATTGAATCGTCCTGTTTGGAAGAGCTGATGGAGTTTTGTTGAGTTCTTGGCCGGTTTCTGCTTCGGTTTGCATGAGGAGCTTCATTTGATGTGAGGATGCTGAGCAAAGACCACAAACTTCATCCACTCTGAAATATTCTATTTGTGAGCTTGAATAATTAAAATAAGATGAAGAAGAGTGGTAGAAAACTTTAACAGCTTCTAAATGTTTGGTTCAGTTATTTTAAATAACTTGTGAAAGACGCAGAATCTTTCTGCTGAAGGAACACGAGCCACTTTCTGTTCACTTGACTTTGGTATAAACATACTCAGACTTTTCTAATGAGATTTAAAGGGTTGTGTAAAAACTAGACCTTCATCCTGATCGAACCTGTTTCCATGGCGACACTCAGAAAAACATCACTGATCTGTAAACATTTAGGTTTTAGCTAGAAACCAACATCTACACCTGCGGCCATGCAAATAATACAGACTCTTCTGCACAAGCATCCCCTCACACACACACACGCACACACACACACACACACCCCTACACACGCCTACACACACACAGATACACAACAAAAACACACAGCAGACAAATTTATTCTGGCCCATTTCTCTGAATAATGGGTTATGCAGTGTGTGTGTGTACTTGTCTGATGTTCTTTGAAGTCCACTGACATTTTGTAGAAAGACACATAATTATTCACACACACACACACACACAGCGATACGCGGACCCACAGCTGTGCGTGCGTGGGTGTGTGTGTGTGTGTGTGTGTGTGTGGGGGTGTGTGTGTGTGTGTGTGTGCCTGATCTGGCTGG
This sequence comes from Girardinus metallicus, assembly GCA_903067095.1. Classification (NCBI taxonomy): domain Eukaryota; kingdom Metazoa; phylum Chordata; class Actinopteri; order Cyprinodontiformes; family Poeciliidae; genus Girardinus; species Girardinus metallicus. The sequence goes on from CAEGAE010078064.1 coordinate 30,708, forward strand.
TTTCATGGAGCTCCAGATCAAAGACATTTAGGCCTCAGTGGAAATCTGATTTCTCTGTTTCTACTCTAGATCTTTATTGTTTTTTGAAAGTTATTCATTGAGTTTATGAATAAAGCAGGATGAGTTTGTAGGGTTTGCGCTGGAAGAGGCTCCTCCCTGAAATGAAGGCGTTCAAAATGGATGAAATTAAATGGATGTTAAAAATGCAGCCACTCTATTGATGAGCTTTGACAGGTAAATTGGTGAAAGTTTTATGAATGTTGCAGACAGAAACCTTTTTAATCAAACTGGTTCGGCTCAGTTAGCCGTCATATCTGGTCAGCCAGACTTCGTGGATGAAACACTTATTGAATTTATTTGCCTCTGATTGTAATCAAACTGTCGTTCATATTTCTGCCTAGAGTCAGCATAGACTCCCATCAGAAGAATGTTAAATGAGAAAACTCATTTTAATAAGCTTTTCATGAGACAGAATAAAACAGCTCATTTTTATGTCAATCAGCCGCTCCTCTGTTCAGGGGTCAAAGGTTAACAATGGAAACAAACATCAATATCTGCTTGGAAGCTAACATTAGCGTTAGCATCTGTGCTGCTGCTACATGTTTAGCACTGAGATGCTGCTTTAGGCTTGAATAGCTTCGCTGGCAGGCTAACTCCTCTTAGCATACAGCAGTTGTCTTTTCCATCGTCCGTTTAGAAGCAGAACTAAACCTCAGTGGGCCGAGAGACGCGGCTTCGTTTACCGCTGCTGTCTGTAGCTTGGTTATGTATTCAGAAGTTAACATAAATATATCCATAAAAGGTTCCAGCCATATGTGGAAAAATATGCGCTAAAATCTATGTAATTAATCAAAATGAACACGCCGGAGGCAAAAATCACTCAAAGTGGATTTGGATGCATCAAAGTTAAAGTCCTATTTACTGTGAAATTAGGTGAAATGATAAAAGTGCGGTTATTAAAAGACACTTTATGTTGTCCCTGATATTTTCAACAGTAATAAGATTTTAATTTGTTGGCAATAATTTTACCCTCATTAAACATAAAAAGCCTCATTCTGCATCAGTTTAGTTCGGTTGTTGAATTGCGTGGAATCGGCCCCTGGGCTGGAAATGGGCCCCTGGACGCACCTTACACACCGCAGCTTTAAAACATCCTTCTAAGATTAACAACCATAACAGCGGCCGTCTTATTTCATCATGGTCTCCTGGATATTTTCAACGCTTTTGATACAGTCAAACTTCAGGATTCATAATTTCAGGAACTGCATTTGTTGAGTAATAGCATAAAGAAATAAGAATGATATGACGAAACCATTTCCAACGTTGCTTTATGAGGATGTGCAGGTTTGACTGTTTCCTCCAGCCGGAGGCGCCGCACGCTGCCTCTCGCTCAAGCTGTTTGGAGAATTCATGACAAAATGCCAGCAGGGCTTCAAAGTGTCTGCTTTTATTTCAGAGCAGCGTTCGTGTTTATGGGGTGATTTATTGCTTTATCATTGTAACCATAAATCTGTGGCGTCTGCATGACCGTCTCATTCTGCACAATAATAGAGCAGAGTGGAGTTTCATCCAGATGGAAATCTGATCCACTCCGTTACTTTGTGGACGTCCTGCAGTCATGTGAGCAGCAGACATGGGAAGCTGTAGAGGAGTGTTATTTTACGAGCTCTGCCATCTACGTCCATAGAGAAGAAGGCAGTTGTTTCCTCAGACAGTCGGACTGCCAGGCTCCCCCCAGCAGAAACCTTTGGATGGGGAGAAATGCCTGAGCGTTTCCTCTCCTCTCTGTTTCAGGAGTAAAGCATCTGCTCTGGCAGGATGCATGTCTGAAACGCAGCTCAGTGGGTTTAACAACCTGGAGTAGATAACAGTATTATTCTGGGTGGATTACACTTACACATGCCTGGACCACCTGCTGCATGAAATCTAAATGCTGCGCGTCCAAATCAAACACACAAACACTTTCCCATGACTGGAATCATGGTCCGGCAGTTCCTGCTTCCTTCAGTAGAACCTCCGTCACCGTAGCAGTGCAGCTGATGACCTTTGACACGGAGCCTGTTTGCTGTTTTGAAACGTAAAAGGGAAGAATATTAATAATGGATTTGTAAACTGGATGATGTCTGACTGTTAGCCTTCAGATGAAGCATTGGATCAGCTCAGAGCTGCGCAGCGTTGCCGTCGCCGACGTTTCCAGTGCCGATGCTCCTCTAGAGCCTCAGCACTTTTTTTGGCTGTTTCCATTTTTGCTTTTTATCGTTTTGCTGCTTCAAAATGTGCAGAGAAAAGTTGATGGAAACGCAGCTGGCGTGACCTACTAGAAGTCATTCAGATTGTTACTTTTGTCTTAAAGAAATAAAACTTTATCCACCTTTATGTTTGCTGCTTTTTGTTCTCCTTAAACTCCAAATGTTTCCAGTGCAGGACAGAAGGCTCAGTGTTACGTCATCTGGCCTCGGCTGGTTATTTAAGAGTCAGTCTGCGTCTTTATGTCAGATCGTCCCCTGGTAAAATGTTTCTATCAGTTTGCATTTTTGTTCAGAACATCTCTTAATCATTTGAGAAATGTAGCTTTCAAATTTTCACCTATAATTTCCAATTTGACACATTTATGGAAAAATTTGGATGTTTTTAGGAGTAATGACAATAAACATTTGATCAACTGAAGCTCTTGGCATAATAAATCTGCACAGAATGCTTGTAATTTTAAACAGGAGTGTTTCTACCAAACATCATAGCACCTTACTTTGGACCATTATTATCTTTGTCTGTAAAGTCGAGCAGCCGGCTGTAACGAGTCCTTCAGCTCTTCTGTCGGTTGGTTTTAAATCTTGATGCTCACCAGAGAAACGATCTGATCCATCTTTAAGTGTCCAGCAGCAGCGCAGACGTGGGGGTGGAGAGAAGCAGATGCAGTGGAGGATGATGGGTAGAGTGAGGGTGTTGTGTGGGCAGAGATGGATGGATGTATGGATGGGTGGTGAGAATGACAGAGAGATCCTGGAGAGAGTAGGAGAGATGGAGGGATGAAAGATGGTCCATCTGGGAGGAACTCCTCCCTCCAAACACACACACACACACACACACACACACACTGCGGTGTCATCTGGTGTTTACCTTTCACACTGAACCGTGTGATCCAGACAGAAAGAGACAGGAATCGGAAACGACTTTGATCACTCACAGACGTCCTCGTCTGCCCCTAGAAGGAGGATTGTTTTCTGACAGGACCTCCAGGCTTTTCAGCAGGTTTTACTTGATGGTGCTAGCAGATGCTAGCAGATGCTAGCAGATGCTAACAGATGCTAGCAGATGCTAGCAGATGCTAGCAGATGCTAGCAGATGCTATTCCTCTCTGATGTATCGTACAGTCACAGGGAAAACTAAGTACAGCCTTTTCTAACACATTTAACAGAAAAAGCATCAGCCAGGTGCTGCTGAACAAACTCACTCCATACACTGATAAACAGGAAGTGTTACCAGTACACTTCCTGTTTTCGAAGGGTTACAAAGCAGCAGCATCCCAAACACTTTTACTGCAGAAAGATATTATTCAGAAATGGAGAATAAACACTAAATAGTTTTGTGGTTTTCCTTTTAAATGTGATTTTCCTTTTCAGAAATAAGCAGCTAACAGTTTAGCAGTGGAAAGCCAGAACTTCCTGCAGCTGGTCATTTGAAATTAAGAGTAGAAATGAGAAGCAACAGGAGTCGATTTAGTGCAGCTGTGATCAGTTATTAAAAATTAAAAGAAAAAAGTAACAGAGATTAAAAGTCTTCACTCTACTGTTCTCTGGCTGATGACCTCTGACCTGCTGCTGCTAACCTGTTAGCATGTCAACCATGTGATTGCTGTCCTCATGCACCAGGGTGTGTGGAGGATTTTTTCTGCCTAGCTTGTTTTTCAGCCTCCCTCTGTAATGGAGAATGACCCCAATGTTCCATTTTCCATTTGCATTTCTGATAGCATTTCATATGCAGCAGATGTCCTGATTATGGTTTAATGAGTTTGTTTGCTGCTGCAGCTGGGAGCTTCACATTTCTACTGTTATGTTCCTCAGACAGAGGCTGATCGTGGGAAGGCCTGCCATGCTCCGTCTCACTGCCTCCTTTTTGTTTTGACCAGGAAATTTATGTAATAATCCGAGGGGAACCGATTTTATTCAGCTCGACGTCTTTTAAGACCTTAAAGTCACAACAGAGGATTTCTGTTTCTGCCACATTAAGCATCACAGCACAGATCAGAAACCCAGCAGAGTTTGTGCAACATCAGTTACCTTTCTGTCATTCTGGCCTAAAGCCACATTTGTAAAAGAAATGTTCTCTTTTTGAGCATCTTCAACCTCATCTAGAGTCTTTGAGATGTTTGAAATAAAAGCTTATTAATTTGGGACAACAGGAAGTTTAAGCAGTGAAGCAGAGAGACGCTCAGCTGATTCTCCTCCTGCTCACTGACCTGCTTCAACAGTTGATAAAGGCGACTCTGGGCTCGGCCAGGCATTGCATATAAACACTCACACACACACACACACACAGACTCTCTGTGGTACGTGGATCCAACCTTCAGCTCTGTGATCCCGTGACGATGAAACGACTCTGACGCATCGATGCAGATCTACTTCAACTTCAAAATGTCATAGTGGAGTGAAGGGACACAGAGCTGGTGGTGAGCCGCTCATGAACTGGAAGCTTCTTTTAAATATTGAAATATCTTTTTCATTTCATGTCTCTGTTGGAAAAGGTTTAGTTTAGTGAGATAATTACCTCTAATCACCTCAGTTCAGTGTTTTTAAAGAAGGAAGTAAACCCTAATCAATTATTTTTTTATATACAGATTATTTATAACACAAACAGATGATACGTTTTTAACATTTTTGTCGGGTCAGCGCTGCATCACTTCCACGAGTTAGACCTGCATGGGGAGTTTTAATGCTGGATAATTTAATGTCTGGTTGCCGTAGCAACCTGCTAAAGCAGCAGATCGTGTGACATGTTCATGTTACACCTCTGTGAAATCATCAGTTGTGTTTTCGTTCAACATGAACCAGTTCGGTTCAGTCAGGTTGGAATGAATAGGTTCATGTTCATAGTTCACTAGGTAAACATTCTGAATTAAGTTCACAGCTTCGACTTGAACTAGTTCTCGTTTGTTTATCATATTGGCATGATTGTGATGACATCATCATCCAGGCAGCATGAATATGATGTCATCGTCTGCAATGGGAGCCTGTTATCCAGTTTCCTTTAAATAAATTTTAGGGCTGAATTTTTCCATCTATATTTGACAGAGTCACTTTTTAAACACTGCTGTGGATTTTTTCTGCATAAAATGTGCAAAGTTTGCCTCCAATAAAGACAGAGAGCGTCTTTGTTCTTTTTTTTCTGAGCCCACAAATCGGGGTTTTCTCTGTCCTGGCGGCCATGCTGCTGGGATTTTCACTGCGCTTCTCATTAAGAGTGCAGCCGTTGTTGCAGATTCCAGATGAAACCAGAGCGAACGTCTCCTGACCCCGAGGTTCCGGCTCATTGGTCTCTTCACAGCCATGAACTGACCCACAGTGCGGGTCAGCCGCCGCTGCCACGCCCTGGCATCTCTGTTAAAGTGACAGATCTGGTTCTGACCGGGTTCTTGAGAGTTTTTTATTTTTGGTGTTGATTCACAGCTTGACAACATTTGGGATGTTTTTACCAGATTCTCAGCTGCGGTTCTGCTGCGCATGCAGATCAGGAGAAGTTTTTCTGCTTCGTCGTCACGGTTGTTTTTCTTCCAGGGACATTTTCAGGATGGAACGACATTTAAAAGTTCATCAATAATAAATACTGAGAGGAGGCTACAGACAATGATTAATTCACCAAATCAGTCACTTGGTAATTTGCATGACTTAGCAGCAGAGCACTCATGTCCTTGTTCTGAGGACAGGGGGCGCGGTGCGCATTAACTCCAGTCTATTTGCTGACTGAGTCCTTTCATTATGCAAACATCTGGTTTTAAATTCCTTCTAAAGATATTTCTTAATGAAAGAAATATCTTTAGATTTTCAGCCAGCAGAACTATTTTTGCCAGTAGTTTCCATAATCTACTGGCTTCTTACCTGCGACGGCGAGTCGCCACACAGATTTACAGAAAAGTCTTTGTCTGATGAAATGTGAGAGTTTTTCTGGGAAATATTTCATAATGGACTCAGTCTTTGCATTTCCGCGTTCAATCAGGCTGATACCAGAAACCGCCACACTATTAACGTGAGAGCATTCCCTGAAATCTCCTCTCAGCCGATCTCATCCCCTCACATCCATCCTGCTCCTGATTCATCCCTCGCTCTCTGACTCCAGGCCTCCACAGCTCCATCCGATCCCTGCCCTCCCATCCACCTCACTCTTTGCCCTCTTTCTTTTCCTCCTTGCCTCGTTTTGATCCCTCGCTCCCTCTCTCCATCCTGCTGGCTCAGCTGGTATAGAAGCGGCCTTTGTTTCAGCCGTGTCCTCTATCCTTTGAAGGAGGAGAGCGGAAAGCGAGTCAGAGGGAAGAACTGAGGCTGGGTGTGGCTATAGAAATGATAAAATGTGGGAAAATGGAGAAAGCGGGTCAAAATGTAAAGAGATGAGGCGGCTGAGGGAAGAGCGCTGTCTGTGGGTCGATGCTCTGGGTTGTTTGGGTCATTAGACCAGCAGCAGCAGCAGCGACTGAGGCAGGTTTCCTGTGCAGGAGGATCGTCCACCAAGCGGCTCATCTCAGTAAAACCAGCCAGTTCATTGATAATCAGGTTTCTTCTGTATTCAGTCGATGCTGCAGAACGCGGCGCTCCGCCGCTGATAAAATGATGATTTTAATAAAGCAAAAACAATAATATGACTTTGTGTTTGTTTTGTAGTGAGGATTGTGGCGCGGCGGTTTGATCCACCATGCTGAGTCCCCCTTGTCACATGTGAATCCTGTAACATGTGCAGAATGCTTCTACATCTCTGAAGGTAAAACGTCAGATTCTTCAAATTCCTTCAACGTTAATTTGGCAGAAACCCAGGACTCATTCTCCGTCTGCGTCTTGAGAGGTTATTAATAAATAATTATTTATCCTGACTGGAATTCACTCAGCAAACAAAATGGCGTCTAAAACCTCAGCTGGAGAAGACAGACGAATATTACAAGGCTGTAGCATTTTTCTGGATGGAGCAGCTGATGCAGAGCCAAACTGCCTCAGCTGTTAGCAGAGACACCGGTCTCTGCTAGCTGAGCCAACCGCCGTCTCTGCTAGTTAGGCTAACCGCGGTCTCTGCTAGCTGAGCCAACCGCCGTCTCTGCTAGTTAGGCTAACCGCGGTCTCTGCTAGCTGAGCCAACCGCCGTCTCTGCTAGTTAGGCTAACCGCGGTCTCTGCTAGCTGAGCCAACCGCCGTCTCTGCTAGCTGAGCCAACCGCCGTCTCTGCTAGCTGAGCTAACCGAGTTTAACACAGGTTCATAATTATTCATACAGCCTCATTTCGGTATCTTGGAAACTCACAAATATCTAAAGTATTCTGGGAAGCTGAAATATTTTGACGCCTGACATGCTGGTTGGCATCGGAAAGCAGCCAATCCAGAAGCATCATTTAGTTCCCTTGGCTCTGATTGGCTGAAACCCCAACAGTGGAAATAAGGAAACCAGCTGAGGTTAACTGAGGGAAGATGGTTTCCATGATGCGTTTTAACGCATATTAAGGTTTATGTGGTTTTTGCTGTTGCTTGGCTGCCTTCGTATTTCTGATCAAATCTTTAGTAACCTCATGTTTTCTTAAATATATTGATATTTAAACAAAGTGAATGAGAGTGGATAGACACATAGCTCATTAGCATGATGCAGTTTTATGTTCACCAACAATCTTCTGCTGCTGGAGATCTGAGGACATTTGTTGGCAGGATTGATAAAGTTTATTCCGACCGTTTGGTGTTCTGTCGTAGATCTGATTTTAGGACTCAGTCTTTATGTGGTCAGGAATTTCAGAACCTGCGATCCTCTCTTTGTGACCTCTCTCTCTCCAGCTCAGTTTATCTCGCCCACTTTCCCTTTTCCGGTCTTCAGCTGGATCCTGAATCTGCAGCTCTCAGCTGGCGCTCCCCTGGGACGCGGCTGCCTGCTGAACTCAACTGAGAGGAAAGAGGAGAGAAACTGCAGCTGAACGTCTGCAGAGCGACAAAACTTCTGCGCTCCGTTTTTCAGGCACAATTCACTTTTGGTTGTTTACTCTAAAGCAAGGAAGTAAACAAAGAAATCTGTCATAAAAATATCCTTTAAATGAATTTTAAAGAGAAGCTCAGCTGACAGACTCTCATGTGAAGCAGCGTATGTGGCGGCAGCAGGCAGAGTTTATGTGAGTTACTGTTTTCTCTGCATGGCGTCAGCGTGCGGCTGCAGAGCGCTGAGTCGAACCGCCATTTGTTTGGTGACTCCTTCCTCTAGGGCTGAAAGATTCCTCGAGTGATTCCAGTTCCTCGATTATTAAAATTCCTCGAGGAAAATGTATCTGCCTTGAAGCCTGGTTAAGTTATGTTTTGTTATTTAATGCGCCGTGTTCCGGCCAGGTTGTTACCTGAGTTGCATGGAGCTCGGACTGCTTGACCAAAGCTAAGTGTTAGCAGCATAACGTCCAGTTTTCAAGTTCGGCCTGGGAGGATTTTACTGAGTCATGATAATGTTCGGGTTTTTGTCGTTTTTGGGTTCTTGTCGTTTTTCGGGGGACCAATAAGCATCCTTGAAATGACTGGCGCGATGCCTGGAGTACGGCAGCTTTTCTCCTCCCAGAGCTGCTGCCTGGTGGCGGTTCAGAACGAACGGCGGGGAAAAGTGCCGCAGGAGTATTTATACAGGTGAGCGGATAGACTGAACGCTACAAGCGGCTGCGCATTAGATGATTAACGTAAGTGTAGCTTTATGGACGAACCAGAGAATGTATTTCATATCATCCTGGTCTCAACAAATGGGTGGCGGAGCTCATGCTGGCGACACGTAGCTGGTGATGTTTCTGTGTGACGAGCGAAGGAGTCAAATCCAGCAGCTAACATGAACACAAAGCTATAAAAGGTCAGAGTTCATCTGTTAACCTGACTGGAGATGAAAACAGAAACAGAAACTGGAGTTTAGACATGTTTTATAATAACTGATCACTAATAGATGGGCTGTTTCTTT
>CAEGAE010078077.1:0-18329 GCA_903067095.1 Girardinus metallicus
CTAAAACAAACATTATTTTACATCAACTTCTAAGTTAAGTGAAACTTCTGTTAAAATCATTTGAAGGCTCAGAATCAGTCCAGTACCGGTACCGGTCCACACTCTCAGGGGAGAAAGACTCACCTGGTATAAATTACATGTTTAGCTATTGGAGTAACGCTTAAGAGAAATTTATTTAACCAAAGAATGTCGTGAATATATGTGTAGGGCTGCACAGATTCCAGTTTTCTGGCCGGTCCCTGGTAATCGATCTTTAAAAATCCTGACCTGCTGATTTTTGATTTTGAAATGTCGCTAAATATAGCAAGAAAGTCACTGAGTTGGCAACAGTGGGGTGAATATTGTTAACTGCAAACGTTCAGACCTGACCTGGGGGGCCGGTCTGTCAGTCAAACCTCTCACTGCAGAGCAGCAGAGGACAGAGGCTGATTTTTAAACATTTGCTGACGAAGAGAAGATCAGGGGATAAGATGGGCTTCACATGTAAGTATCAGCCGATCACGATCCCCAAAAATTAAGGAAATCGGCACCCAAAAATTAACTGGTCGATAAATCATTTGGCCAATAAATGTATCCTATTACACATGTATATAATGTAAACAGCACTGCCAGAGATGCAGTACGTTTATAGCAGGTGTGTGAATGATCTAATGATCGGACTGCTGGTTGCATTCTGTCCACATTGTTAGCAGAACTAGAGGGCCCCAAACCAAATTTCGCTTAGGGCCCCATGAAGGTTTGGGCCGGCCCTGGTTACCACCCAGCCCATGCAGTTCCTCTAGGATTCATTTCTAGCATAGTGTTAACCTTCAAGTGTTTACTGGAAAGCAGTCAACCTCTAGATAAGCAGACACAGATAAGCAAAGTTCAAGTTCTTTACAATAAAAGTTTGGTGTGCCTTGGTCTGAGTTTTTTTCAATAGCAGCAATGTATGTCCTCAAATTGAGATATTAACATTGGTCCTACTGAACTTTTCTACATTTTGTACACTGCAACCAGAAAATTAAATGTATCTTATTGGAATAAAAGAAATACTTATAAAATGTGTTCAACTTTGTGGCGATAAAAAGCAATGTATTTACAGGATTATTGACTATAGTGTGCATTCAAATGTTTTTGCTTGGCAGCCCGAAGCTGTTGGAAAGACGTTAAACATGACAAATCTGTGAACAAGAGTGGAGGAGCGAAGTGTCTCTCCACCCACGAAAAAAAGGAAAAGGAAAAGGAAAAGGAAGTTACAGAAAACAAAGCTATAAAAAACAAAGCTATAAAACTCTCTCTGATATCCGGACTCGTTAGGATCTCAAAAATTGTCAGCTTGTGAAATAAAGGTCACCAAATATCTTCCTCAGAGTTGGTAAATCGAGAAATAGTTGTTAGACAATTTATAAGCAGATATCGACACAGCTGGAATTATTGGGTAATTTACTTTAATTATGAAAATGTTGCACTTATTTGAAGAACTTTAGAGATCCAAGAAATGAGGCTGTAGGAACATTTTAGTTATTTTAGGCTCTGAAATAACACCCACTTACCTCAAGAGGCCAATTAGATATCAACTGTAATTTTGGAATACTTACTAAAGGCCAAGTAAGTATGAGGGTCAATACATCATAGTCTCTCTTCAAAGTTTTCAAATTTTTTAGGTTTTTTATATAACCTTCTTAGTGCAATGAATATCATTGGAACAAAGTAAAATGTTGCCATCCTTTATTTTATTTTTTACCTGAAAAGTTATACTAATAGCTTTTCATTCTGGGTGTAAATGGGGAGCCCATAGTGGTCAAGGACATACGACACAACTTTCACAGTCTGCATACGTTTTGAAGAGACTGAAGTAAACAGACAGTCCAGACATGTTTCAGGAAATGTTTGTTTCACGACTAAAAGACTGGACATCGCACACTTAACAACCGTCCTGCAAACTGTTGTGAAACTAAGAACTTCACAGACTTATAAAGATCAGAAAACACCCCCATTTCCTTCATAATATGTTCTCTTGTCTTTCCTATTTTTAAAGAGGGACTGTTAAAGGTGCTAGTGCCTTTGGTGCTAATGATTTAGCTTTAGGACTTTTCTTAATGAAGAAAATGACTCACTTTGCAGTCAGAGAGTATGTTTACAATGCTACCACAGAATGTAAGTTGTTTTTGTATACATCTTCTGAACTGTCAATAACTGTGGATGAACCCCCCCCAAACCCCCACAAAATAAATTTAATATGCAGTAATTCAATAAACGACTTTTGCATAAACCTGGGACTTCAGGATCTTTTAAGGGACAGTTACAACCATTTCCCAAAGAAAATATGTGTGTACTGAAGGCAAGATGATATTGCCTGTTACCCGTCTGTTAGCTTGACGTCACAATCTCTGTTTACACTGCATGTTTCTGACAGTGATTCAATTGTGTTTGCATACATTCATCTGTCTTCAGGTTTTCATGTTTCTGCCAAACTGACTAAGAATCTGTCAGCACACCTGGAGCTCTCAGGATGATCAGTTTCTCTAAACTTAATACAACCATGGTTTCTTATTCACTGTCTGCCAGAGGATTGAGTCAGCCAGTGGGGTAAACATTAAGCATCTTTTGGCCTTTACTGTGAAATTACTTCTAGTATATCTGTTTTTTTTTTTTTTTTTAAGGTGGATATATTTGTATTTCATTGTACCGGGGAGCCACACAGAAAAATATATTTGTTGCCAGCAACCTGCTCTCCACAGCTCAAATATGACTACAACCTCCTCCCCAGAATATTAAAGTTTATTTGAAAAGAGCTCATGCACAAAGGACAATACAAAGTGCAAAGTGCTCTACAGAAAAATATAAGAGAACTACATTGACAAAAACCAATGGATTAAAATGTATAAAATGTTGGAATTGAAGAAAATATAATGGAAAGACAGTAAATAGTGATAATTGGGAAAGAAGTACATATCAAAAAGATCTTTATCTTGCTTTTGTTATTGTGACAAATAGCCCACACATTATAATTTTTGGCTATTTTACCATTTAAAGCCAGGTGTGACACAGATGTCACAGTAATTTTCGCCTAAATTATTCAATATTACAGTATTTTGTCAAAAGAAATATGTTCCAGTTAGCTTAGATGTTGCCTAGGAGATGAAACTGAAGCGTTGAAACAATTAAATTAAAATTGGAATATTTAGAGAGAAAAGAAGTTTTGAAATATACTGGTTTTGTCATAGTTGCTGACCTGACATGCGTCTATTTTTGGAAATGACGTCATCATGACACAATCTCACACAGTGTCACATGACTGCAGTGGGAGGTTGAATAGACAACCCTTTGGGGTATTATGGATTTAATTTGAGGAGGAAATACACAGCACACCATGTATGTTAAATTGATGCCGCTGTGGATTTATAAGCAACATCAAACCATTGCACAGACCAGTGTCGTTCCAGCAGCTCTCACTTTCTCTTATCAAGTGTTCAGTCCTATGCCACCTTCCTTCTTTGAAATGTTGCATCTGGTCGGCGTGCCGCTATCGCCTTCCTCTGGTTAAGTATCATTTCTCGTCTGACACCAAAACTGGAGATGCATGTCTGTGTGACTCTGAAGGTGGTGAGACTGCCAGTCATGCTAATGTTTGCGGACAGCTATGTGTGTGTCTCTTAGCCATTTCCTGTGTGCTGGGGCATCCAGACATCGGCAGCTGTCTGATTCAGTTCCAGTCCCTGGAGCTCAGAGAGGACCTGACACTGTGCCTCCCGGACACAGAAACCTTCCACATCCCTGGTTGCTCTCTGGCCCTAGAAACAAAGAAATCAAGACATGCCACCAGTGGAAGGTCACGGTGAATACCCCCTTCATCACTCAGAGCTAATCTAATGTTCACTCTGGCATAACTGATGACCGATGTAATTGACATTGCATAACTAATCATACATATTCAACAGAGGCTGATGATAGTTTCCCAGTAGATGAGCTGAAGACTTAGAAAGTCTCAACACTAGAAAAGGTGACCTGCAGCTCATCTAATCTAAATAGGGGAAATGACACTTAAAATTCATGGGGACAATCTGCAGTTCGTTCTAAGTTTTTTTTTTTTTTTTTTTTTTTTTTTTTTCAATTCATCAAGGAAAAAGAGGATGTTGGCAAATTGAAAATAATTGTGGTGATTACCGAACATCTGTAATCTTAGAAACATTTAGGTCAAGGGGAAAAGTAATTTTTTGAAGGCCAACTGTTGCTGCCACCATATTCATTCTCCATCAGTTCTAATAAAGGTGTCTGGAAATATTTCACTGATTAAACTCATTGCTAACAAAACGGCATTCACCCCCCCAAAAGAAAAGAACATCCATAAAGGTATGCTCTGTTCTAGGACAAACAAAAAAAAAAGAAAGAGTATCAAAGTCATCTGTAAAGGGTTACATTGTCATATCTAAGGTTTTGGGGATTCAGAAAACCTGAGTGAGAGCCACAAATAGAGACAACACACAATCTAACCAGGGACTGACGACCTACCTAAATTCTTTCAACAGCACATGCCAGTTCATCCAGGAGGTCACAAAAGAATCCGAAGAATCACATCTAAAGCACTGCAGGCCTCAAAGACTCCAGTTAAGGTCAGCGATCATGGTTCATCAATTAGAAGGGGGTTGGACAAAAATAGCATTCATTGAAGTGTTTCCAGGTTGAAAACACTGCTAACAAAACACCAACACATGTCCATCTCACATTTGCCCAACTATATTTTATATAATCTGTTGTCTGACTTGCAAAAAAGGATTTTTTTTTTTTTTGGAACATGTTCATCTTTTCATGTCTGGTGTGAAACCAACTTGGCATTTGATGCAAAAGAAGATCAGACAGATAGTCAAACATAGTGACTATCTAGGCCATGCAAAGCCTGGGACTGCTTTGGATGGCTTTATATGATTGACAGAAGCATAACTTCTGCTTTCAACTGGACTTTGGCAAGAAGCAAAGTGTTACAACTGGATGACTAGGTTAGAACCTCTCCAAAACTGCAGTTCTTGTGGGCATTTCTCAGTACACAGTAGTCAGTGTCTATCAAACATAGCTCAAGGGAGAAACCGGTGACAAGATCATTAGCAGCTGAGGATCAATAATAGATGTAAGAAATGAAGACTGCTTAGTGTGGTCTGATGCAATTCCACAGCTAAAATTCCTGATTAAGTTCATTCCAGTTCTGATAGAAAAGGGACAGAATACAACGTTGCTCACAGTTCATTGCAAATGAGAAAATGTTGAGTACCTAGAGACCAGTCAGAATACTGTTGTCGAGCCATCTCCATTGTTAAAAATATCCGCATGGGCTTTTAAGCCTCAAAGCTGACCAACAGAGCAATGGAACAAAGTGGCTTGGTCTGATGAATCACATTTTCCTTTAAGCCTTATGGATGACCTGCATGGCTCCAGGATGTACAATGGAAGAAAGGAAAGCTGACAGAGGCAGTAGCCCCATTCATAAATACTTCAAGCTTGGACTTAGGAGGTGAGGCGGCGGATCAGCTGACTTGTGCCAGGGTAACTGCAGCCCGAGTGTGTGATGTAGCAATTACAGATGATCTGTGCAGCCAGCTGGTTTGGGGTAAAAATATGCAGAGGCGTGAATTTGATAGACATAAATTCTAGTTATGAATACACATTGGGTGGTTGCACTGAAATGCAGCAGGACAGAATACATCTTGGACTTCGACAAAGGGTAGTTAATTGATTAGTAAACTATGAATAGACCAGGCAACTCAGAGAGCGGATTATCTTTATGATGGAACTGTTTTGTGGCAAACGGTGGTGTAATGTGTTAATTTTATGCTGGAAAACCTTAGCTTCTGTTACACACGAGGATATTACTTTAAGAAAGAACAACTAGTTTTTTTTTCCTGATTAGTGTACTTTTGCACAAAACATATATTACTAGCATGCCCAATCCCATTCCAAATTGTTTTTGCATAGAAATCCAAATGAATTTGTTGGTCAGGTTTGATGATATGCCTTCAGTTTTGTGTCTCAGAAGGTTCCTTTAACTTTGTGTACTCTCGTAAATGCAGAATAAAGTAAAAGGGTGACTGGAATGAAAGAAACACAGACGTATTATCTACTATTTCTACTCCCAATTGTTGAGTATTTCACGTGAATTAAACGTTACGAGCCTCACACATTATTTCAAATGTCCTTGGACTGTTAGATCCTAAAACCTAAAAACTACTTACTCCTGCTTTAGGAGTAACTCAACTATGCCGTCACTCTGAGTACTCTTCTGTTTTTTCCTCCCTTCCTTGAAAGTTCGGCTGAGGTTTGCTTTGCTGGCATCATCCATCCAGCCTCTGTAAATACATGGGTATATTGATTGAAAACAGTCAGAGTGAGGACTCATCTCTTGATCTTTCTGCCGCTCTCCTATGCAGTATTTCCCCCTCTGCAGTCAGGTCGTTAATCTTCCCGTTATTGGAGAAACGCACTGACATCTCTCCATAAAATGGCACTTAATTTATGCATTATTTATGCCTCATTTATGTGCTCAAGTCCTCAAACTATTTATCAAATGTCCCCTCTTATGTCAAAACATGGAAATTGAGTGCAGTTATTCATGATAGGTGCAGCAAACACATCAGTGGACAGGAAGTCACATGGGACCTCCGCTTACTGTCACAAGAAAGCCACTCAGCCTGTGTGGCAGGAAGGGATTTGCAACATTGCAACATGTGTTTCCATATGGCTTAGCATCCCTGTAAATAGCCTTCTTCGTAATTAGTGTCTTTGTCCTTTGCTTTCTTCAAAGTCTCTACTTTGTTGCTGTTATTATTCCTGTCTGTGAGCAGAGGTTTTCTCGACAAATCAGTCAAACGGTTGATCCTCTCAAATAGCCCTGATTCTGACTGTGGAGCTGCTGTCTGACAAGCCAGAAAGTGATATTACTATCTTTTTAACCCCAAACGTTGCCCCACACCCAGCCCCCATGCCTTCCTCTGAGACCATGGCGTGTCACTCTTCACTGAGCACCCAGACGCTCTCACCTTTACTGCCACTGCAGCTACGCATCACCAGCTAGCAGCTCCCTGGAAACCCAAACCTCCAGGTAACCTCTGCAACGTCAGCTGTCGCTTCCTTACTGTCAGCCTGAATTCAGCTCAGACAGAAATACAGTTTTTGACAGGTTTCACTTTGGTTTCGTATTCTTTGGGCTGATATGCTGCAGAAATTTCTGCTCTAAAGATTTTTTGGGGTAAAAGTCATCAATTTATTTTGTTGTTTTGAATTCTTTTGGTTTTCATCTAATGGAAGGTTTCTGTGGGGTTGTTTATTCTAGACATTCTATATTTTAGATACTTCAGCACACTTTCTTGACATTGGTTAATACAAAAAGTGTTTTTTTTTTAAATGAGGATTTTATTTTAAAAAAAAGAAAGAAGAAAAGACACAATTGAAACATGCCTGGAAAAATAATTGCTCCAGGAAACGAAAAATTGACTTTACTTGATGACAGTTTCCGTCAAGTGTTTGTGGTCATTTGTCTCTTTTATTGCTGTGGATGAATTTTTGACCCACTTTTTTTCTGAATTGATTTGATTTAACCATTATAAAATTTTTCGAGCAGAACAGCTTGATTAATTATAATTCATCAGATTTAGACTTTTTGACAACAAAATCTTTATTTAGTTCTTTTTGAGCTAATCAGAGATGGTCCTGCTGGAGTCCATTGGACTACTGTCCTGCTGCATACGTACTGTACGGTCAGGGATTTCTGTCCCTTTTATTAATGCCATTTTTGCAATGTCTCTTTCTTTTGTTTGTGAATCTTAACTGTTCAAAATGAAGTCTGATGATGGGACTCGATGGCTAAAGGTAAAAAAAAAAATTAGGTACCTTGTCAAACTGCAGACATGAATCTAATGAAATTGTTGTTGGACAAGGGTAAAAAGGGTTTTACGAAGTACAAAACACTCCAATAGCTGAATGGAACCCTTCCTGGAAAGCAGAGTAGGCCAAAATTCATTCACAGCAAAGTAAAAGAGTCATTATCACAAAAGCATGATAACGGTTGCTGCTGCCAACGGTGTTACAACCAGGTATTACATTTATGGGAAATTACCGTTTCCACATATTGCCAGGTTGTTAGGTAAGTAAAATCAGTAAATGAAATCATGCATTTTGTCCTTTTGGATTTAGTCAAACTATCTTTATCTGATGAAAAATGGTTGAGCTGAAACCTTTAAGTGTGGCTAAAGCAAATCAGTAACTCTGTAAAGGGGTTTTGCATAATGTTTTGCATGTGTGACAAAAAGTTCAGTTTTTTTGTCATCTGAACAGATTACCTTCTTCCACAAGTGAATGTCTCTTCTGCATGGCTTGTGGCGAATCATAAGTGACATTTCTCATGGCTTTTTTCTTCTTTCCAAGTCAGATGTAAGAAGTGCATAACTGATAGTTGTTCTATCATCTCAGACTGTCCCACCTGACCTATAGACCTTTGCAGCTTATCCAGCTTTACCATGGGTCTTTAGACAGCTTTACTGGCTGTGCTTCTAGTCTCAGTAGATTTGCATTTGTGTATACTCTGTTTTCAGATGATAAGTAGAACACTGCAAAATGAGATGTTAAAAGCTTTGAAAGTTGTTTTATATCCCTAACCTGGCTTTAAACTCCTCAAAAACTTTATCCCTGTCCTGTCTGGTGTGTTCCTTAGTCTCAGGGATGCTGTTTGTTCACTAATGTGCAGAGGAGTGTCCTTTGGGTAAAATTCTCACCACAAATGTGGCTTTTTTATTTATTTTTCGTTAGACAGACAACCATTTTCAATGACTCTAAACTGTCCCTCACTTAGTGAACCTACTTGATCTTCCATAGAGTTAACTGATCTGGAGTAAGGCCACAAATTCCCTCTCATCCCTCAAAGCAAGAATCAATGGGAAGCATTTAAATTAACCATTTTATTCATGCAGCTGCTGCATCTTATATAAACCACAGCAGATGCAAGGACACTCATGGCTTTAGAACAGGATAAAAACAGCACGAAGAAGGAGGGATGTAAGGACATTAATGTTTCACTGTTTGCAGCAAAATTCATCTGTTTTTGATTAGTTCTAACAGTTGTGAATGATGACAGCTGTTTCTGTTGCATGCCTCACGTTTTTATGGGTGTGACACGCAGCAAAGTCAAGCTTCTTTCCACCAGTATAATAATGTCTTGATACAAAACATATTTATAAAATTTAAATGCGGTGTCAGGGGTTCTAAAACACAATGATGTTTGATATATTAGGCTTCATCGTTTTCATATTGATCCAGGAAACACTTAAACTGGTGCAGTAGCCTGGAGCAGGTGATTTAGAAGATGGAGAGTCCAGAACACAGACTGCTCTTAGGAGTGTGAGTAATTAACATCTAAGACTTATATTTCAGTTACATTTTGGTTTAAAAACAGTACAACATCTAAAAATGCATAAAATAATATATATATAGTTATTGCACAGCTACATTTTTCACCATAGACGCGGATAATTCTGACTAGTTTGAAATGCTTTGCAATTTCAAAGAAAACAGGATTGCGATGGTGTGCATCTAGTATCAGGACTTAAATATTCAAACCACGTAGAGTAAGCAATTAAGAGCAAGTTTGGGTCTGACTGAAGTTTCAATTTCTCTGTCATAATTAAATGCTGGTAGGTTAATGTCAGCAGTTGCCTGTGGACATTTACAGCTGTGATACTAAGGTCTGAATTATCGGACTCCAGCGTATCTGACTTCTTTTTGTGATTTGCTTAGATGCTTTTACTTCAATTTATGTCTTAATTCCTGCTGGATTTTCTTTTGCCCTCTGCTGATCTGTGACGTGCATGGCCTGATTAGTTTCTTTCATACAATGTTCATTTTAAAGACTCTTTTTTCTTCTTAAATTATCTTGTGATCACAAAGGTCATATTCCTATTGGTCAATCTAAAGGAGGCGTTATGGGGTAAATACACAAGCACATGAGTATTGATATTCATTGAATGATTCTACATCTTATCACATTACAGCCACAATGTATTTTTACTGGCATTTCATGTCACATGCCAACACAAATAAAATAAATTTAAACTGTAGTTTGCATTTATATTCATTTCCCTTTACAAAAATGCAGTACAACAATCTGACTGAGCTCAAGCTAAGGATGTATTCGAAGCAAAAGGTGGCTCGACAAAATATTGACTAAGAATGTTGAACACAGATTCAGACCAACACCATGTATCATTTTACATTAATTTCACAATTATGAGTGACTTTGTTTTGGTTGAGTACATAGAACCTCATGAGGATACAAGCTTGTTGGAACATGACAAAATGTGAAAAGGTCCAGGGAGTGATCAACATTTTAGCAAGGTGTAGCAAAACTAAGCCAGGCAGTTTAAGTCATGTGAGGAATTATCTAGTGCATAATTCTTCATGTGAAGAATTATGCACTAGATAATTCTAGTGCATAATAGTAACTGTTATGGTTCATACCGTTATGTAGGAACTGTTATGGTAGGAACCATAACAGTTAGCAAAATGTAAGGACCAAACAGAAAAAAAAGAGTGAATACTGTACGTTTGCTGGGGTAGCAGTAATGACACGCAAGAAGCCGTGGCAAGAGAAAAGCCCTTGAGTGTTGGTTTTGCTATAAATTTATCATGAAGTGTCTTCTTGATGAAAGCGAGGAGAAATACGGCTGGATTAAATGTGCCTGTGCCCTCTGGCCTTGCACCTGTTTATTAATTCACATTACTTTTTAATGCCTCATAGTAAATAATGTATTGGAATTGTGACAATATGCAACTTGGCCATTACCTGCAGGCTATCAGATTGATGGCACAGCCCTGCCCAGGCCTTGGCCCCTTGATGACAACATTAAGCAGTAAATTTAAGCTTACATGCTAACAATGAGAATTTATGGCTTAGGTAAATCAGTGGTTAGAACGCTATGAAACTTAGGAAAGTGAAATGGACATGTAATTCAACACAATGTGTGGAAGATTTCACAGTTCCTATAATTGTTTTACAGGGTAACACACAATTTCTTCCTTGAATCTGCAGTTTATGAGGACATGGTTATCACATTTTTTGCACTAAATAAAAGCATGGGAAACAATTTTTTTTCTGTCACAAAAACTTAACCTATGAGTTGAATAAACCTTGTCATTCGTTTCACAATATGATAGAAAAACATGGTCAAAACAACTAATTTTGCCTTTAGAAATGCCTATTTTTTTTCTGCCATGGATTCAATAATGTTAGAAATGTTTCTCAGAGATTTTGATCCATACAGCAACATTTGAGAAACCAATTTGAAATGATATGGTGCATTATCCTGCTGGAAGTAGCTTTTAGTAGGAGAGTACACTGTGCTCATGAACTGAAAAGTCAGCAACAATGTTCAGGTGGGCTGTAGTGAGGGTACTAAGGAAAGTGCACTAAGAAAATATCCCATATACTATTATACCACCACGAGCAGCTTGAACCGTTGCTACAAGCAAAGATGGATCAATCATTTTATGCTGTTTGCACCTAATTCTGAATGTTGCAGCAGAAACAGAGACTTATTGGACCAGGAAACAATTTTCTAAATTGTTATGGTCCACCTTTGATGAGTCTAAAGGAATTACACTCTGTTTTCTGTTCTCAGGTGAAAGGAGTGGTTTATTGTGGTGTTCCGCTTTCAGAGACGCTATTCCACAAACCCTAGCTGTAATGTGAGATTGTTCAAGCCTCTGTTGCTTTGCTATAATCTAAATTCAGTCTGTAGATTTTCATCTAGCCCCTGGCATTACAAGGCATTTCCCCCCACTGATCTCCTGCTTACTGGATATCTCGATTGTTTAGACCATTACCTGTTAGACGTGAAGGAGGGTTCAGCATGACAATACGAGTAAATCACCAGCTTCAGAAATACTCAGATCAGCTTCTCTGGTACTAACAACCATAGACCCTTAAACTCATTTTTCCCCCATTCTTATCAGTTTTCTAGCTTCAGCAAGCTGCCTTTTCAGCCTAGAGACATTGTTATAAACTGATTGCCCAATACACCCAATAAAATGGTCCATATTTCATCTCTTTGAGGAGGAAACATACAATATTTGTTATTTTGATTGTAAAAATGACTAGGATCACACAGACCTCACATTGTCAGCACCGAATAAATATTAAACAGTCATTGATAGTTTCATTTTTAGTTAGAGGACATCTTGTTCAAATGGTTTATTCTGCCACTGAACAAACTTTTTGATGCATCTGCACTCAAAAAGTTTATTATTTTTTTTATTTCCACCTCACCAACCTTTTTACGTCTTCTCGTTCAACAGTCAGTCAAAACCATCCTTTCATATCATTCCAGGCTCTAAAAAGCTGATACAGCTCTGGCCTAATCCCAAACTCAAGGTTTCAAAACGGTCGCCCAGAAATCAGTCACATTGCAGTGGCTACAATGTCTTATTTACAGTCTTTGGCCGTGAGTGGCTTCTCTAATTCCTTTCTGCATTCCATTGTGTAATTGTGCATTGCATTTCATAAATCGACTGAAGCTCAGAGGTCTAATGAAAGGTAATTAATTACCATGCTTGTATAGGGATATGCACATATATAAAGTTAAGCTTGTGTACACCAACTGTTGTTCTTGAGCAAAAAAATTTACACAAGCTCTAAAAAAAAAAAAATATGGTATTTGATTAAATTTTCTATTTATATTCTGCTCAGATAGCGATTCAAATAAGAGCTCCAACATTGACTTGAAAGTGTCTCAGTATCTTTTAAGGTGGGTGTTACTTTGCAAGAAAAGGTGCCAAGTGAGGGCTGGTATTAAATTTAATATGGAATATTAAAGTGGGATGCCACTTCGAAAGAAAAGACAGGCCGGCATGCATTTAATATAAAACCCCTGTAAATGTGTCAGTAAAAGTGTGAGAGGAAAACTGACATGCACCACTGATGCGTGGGCTGCCTTGGCAATGAGCGTTAAGCCACTGCACTCAGCACTAGGAAAAACACAGGGATCTGGTGTATATATATGTATTCATACTGTGGGCATCAAGGCAGGCTGGCAGGGGTTAGTCAAAGCATCTGTTGTCAGTGTGTAATGAGTGTCTCTCCCCTTTCCTCTTCCACAGTCTTATCATTACCAGTGTTTAATTAGAAACATCCTACCCTGCTTAATGCTCCGGCTGCTGACAGCCAGGTTGGGAGGGGAGGCCTTGACGCGCAACACAGACAGAAAGAACATCCCAGATAAACAATGTGGGGCAGAGCAGAGAGGAGCGAGAACACGACCTCTGCAAGTGGTAAGGCATCTCTGACGCCACATGATGGCAGTGGACCAGCTCCTGAGAAAATCAGAGGAGCACACACACATACTGCTTAGGTTGTAGGTGGGTGTCTACATGGGAAAAAGGGGGAGAAAAGAAGTAAACTCTTTCTGCTTAAATATATTATTTATAATAAAACCAACAGTTTGACAAAACTGTCTAGTCTACTTTAAATGGTTGTGAGGCTTCACTTATGTAACATGTTTTTCTTCCACATCTGCCATGGTCTTTCACCATTTACATATTCCATTTTTAAATATTTATCTTTTCCGGCTGCTTTTAAAGCAAATGACGCCTGGTAAGATCTTCTATTATATTCTTGTGAATTTGTTTCTATCAATGCTTTTATTTGGCTGAACTTGAGAAACCAACCTTTGTTTAAATTTGTTCTTGATGAATGTACACTTCTCTTTTCTCTGTCTTCAGTGTCAATCTTATACGCCTTAGCCTTGGTTTCACAATACTAAGACATTATAAAGAAATTTCAAAATGTTCGAAAATTGAGATTTTTTTTTTTAAATGTTTAAATGAACAGCATGAAACAACTTAAAAAAAAACACTGAACAGCAGCTTTACCTTCATTTCAGCTCATATTTCTGCATGGCTACCTTTCAATAAGAATTCAGGAACAATGGCAGATGGCAGTTTTTATTATCCAAGTCTTCCATCAAGCTTCATTATTCAGCCAGAGTTTTATTTACACACAACAATTTTCCACTTTGTTGCTTAATTTTTATTATAAGCCATCAGTTGCAATGCCACATTGAACTAAAGCGCAGCTGTAATGAGATTTTGTCGTACTTTTTGAAGAGTTATTAGAAGCCAGTATTTTCTTTTTGATCATTATCCTAACAATCACCATTTGGAAAAAAGAAGAGGAATATTTCCAACAAGAGTCAGGATAAAAGCTAGAAGAGTCAGTCCCAAAAGCAGTTCGCTTTCATCTGACAACCATTCAATCTCAAAAGACACATAACGATCTGTGAACTTCTTCAAATTTTGCATTGCAAAATGCAATATTATGCATTTTGCAATGCATAAATCAGAGGAACACACAGAGGAATATTGCAAAAAAAATATATCAACATGTATTTTTTTAAAAATGCTTTAGCAAAGAATATACAAACTGTGGCCCTCAATCATACTTCGCCCATTAAACATTGCTCTGAACACACCATCTCCAACATTAAGCATGGTGGAGGCAACATTATGCTATGGGGTGTGTTTTTCTCTCTTTCAGCAGGAATTATAACATAGTTGATGGCAATACAGCAGAGTCAAAAATCTAAATTAGAAAAGACTTGTCACGGTTCGCATCAACTGGATGAAAGGAAGGTAAAATGGTGCTGAAATAAAAAAAAAAAAAGACAGAAAAAATCTGTTAAAACTATAACATTTGGGGAGGTTGAAGCCTCATTTCCTGTATTTCAGGTATTTACTCTTACTGGGTTTGCTACATAAAATTGTCAGTGAAATATTTCTGTCTCTTCGAACTGCAACCATTGTGGCAATCAAGAACCCAACTCAAATATCTGAATTAACTTAAACACTGCAGTTTCTGAACATCCATATTTACAGCTAACTCAGCTCTGTAACAATGGAGAAAATATGAGGTAAGACAGACACAATGATCCTTTTTAATTTTTTTAAGATCTTGCAGGTTCTCCAGGCCTTTATTTGACCATTGAGGACCAAGTCCTCCATACAAGGGTCGCACTTTACTGTACCACTGTACCACCCTGCGCTACAGTAATCCCTTTTATGAATGTGCTTCCTCTGTGACCTACCCCTGTTCTTTATGCCTCATTATCAGCAGAAAGATGACACGCTGAAAAGTCGATCGAAACCCTGCGATGTTACCAGATAAACTTTAATGATTTTAATAATTCAGTGATCCGTAAATGTGGATAGTTTTTTTTTTATTGTGGGACTATGATGACAAACAATCTATATTGGATTGCACCCTGAGGAAACTTTCAGTGTTTATGTCTGGCAAAGACAAAAATACAGGGTCAAGATCATGTACCCTGACAAATTGCCTCTCTTTTTACAACACCCCATCTGGTAAGCAGCAGAATATTGATAGTTTGATCATCTACTTTAAAGTTGCCCCCCTTGACCTCTTCCCCAGCTCCCTTGACATGCCTCACTCCTTGAGGACAGTTAAAGAACTGCTGAGTCAAGCAGGCGTTGGAGGTAACAAATGTTTCTCCATTGATGTTGTGCAGATGATTTACAAGCCCAGTTAAGTGGGGAGGTCTGCCAGGCAGGGACTGGATGTAAGAGAGTGAGTGAGTGATGGAGTGTTCATGTTGTGAAAGCAGACTTAGTTCAGAAGCACTGGAAATTAATCACCGCTAAATCAGTTTGTCGCAAAAGTTATTTAAAAATCAAGTTTGTCACATTTTTTGCAAAGATGCTCTTACTGCAATATAATAATAGCCGCTTTCGAATAGTAATAAATAATGCATGACATTGGTTGCACCGAAGGAATATTTAGAAAATAAATGTCCGAACAGTTAATTCTCGTCTGACTGGATGGTTGGGAAGAGAAGTGATTGCTATAGAATCAACATAACACTAAACTAATCTTCCACCAAAGCAGTTTGGGAAATATTAATTTAATTTTGTAAAAGAGTCAGATAAGATGTGTTAAATTATAGAGTACATCCATCACTTGGTAGTCTGGTAAGAACCTTGTTCTATGCTTTGCTACATACATAGCACTCAGCTATTGAAAAACGATTGCTTGGTGAAGTCATGGTTGTTTTAAATGACTGGTAATTGTATCAACAGTCAAATCGTCATAAAATATTGCCTGGTCTTAGAAATATTGCCTACACTAGTTATACTATCACAGTGATTTCCTATAAGTAACAAAATGCTACACCGAAGTCTTACTTGTTTTGGTGACCCTAAGAAATGATTTACAGTTTCAGTTCTACCTCTTTAACCAAACTTAGTTTGTCTTCCTGGGCCTGTGTCCAAATTTACCACTGTTATTCCTCAAGGTTGGGATCTCAGACCACTTCCAGTTACCATGGTTACAACATCGTTAGATTATTTGCCGTATCAATGGATGGATGGATAGATGGAAGTTCATTATAATGTTCTATAGCCCTTTGTTACATTTGGCAAAAGTGTTTTTTTTAATGAAGAAATGCAAATCTACAAGTCTTCAAAGTTTGCTGTAGCATTACAAGTTTTACAAATTGTCAAAGGGCACATTATTTTTTTTATGGGTACACTGCAGAAAAAAAAGAAGAAAAAAAAAAGCAATACACTAGGTCTTCTATTCCACAGGAATGTAGAATGTATGAGCGAATGCCCACTTTTTATGCAGTTTTGTTTGGGTGAGCTGAAGCATCATTAGTGCAGAAACGTATCTTTTGAAATATAGCAGGGTAGATCTTTCTCATTGGCTATGAGCTTTGCTTATCCTCGCTTCAGGTAACACGCTTGCTGGCACACTCTCTGCGACACTATTTTAAACAACTTTTCTCATTTCATTATTTTCAAGTGCTATTGTTTTGACAGAGCCCCTGGCATGTGCACATGTAGCCTGCCTGATGCACACATGATGTGTAAGCACGGAAAACGTGTGTGGATCTTTTTCTGTGTAAAAACTAGCATCTATGAAAAAGTTCAGCAATATTCACACCTTCAGACCATATATTAGCATAATTAAAGACTGAAAATTTGCAAAAGTGTTTATACCTCTTGAAAATGTCCACTTTTTGCCATATTGCAATCACAAACGTCAATAAATCTTGCAAGGATTTTCTGAAAGAAAAGAAAAAGAAGTGTGTTGTTCCAAAATGAAAGGAAGTGGCACATGGTTTGTTGTGCATTCGTATTCACAAAAACACTTTAACTCAATATAAATGGAGGTGTTCTGTGAAGACCTTAGAGGTTTGTTAGAGAACATCACTGAACATCACAGCTGTGGAGAAGCTTCAAGGATCCAAAGGTCACGTTCAATTTCTAACAGGAAAGCAAACCCACATGTACACCAAAGCATACAATTAAAATGTTTATGTAACTGGTTCTCTAAATTTTGAGAACAGGTAGAGCTTTAATAAATTCAAACCTATCTAAGTACATCTTTAAAGACTTTATAAAACCATAGGACACCAGCACATAATACAAAATGCTTTCCTAATCAGTGGCACTGCATGATTGTCATTCAGTGCCGCTAAAGAGTCAGGATGCTGGCTCTGGTTTTGAAGGTTGGAACAACAGCATGATTAAGTATCATGCATAATCATTCCCAGTTCCAGGATGTAGACTTCAGAGGTAAATGAAACATCATAAGTAGCCACCAGCACTTGTTCCCCGTTTACTGTCATACACTATTGCAAAAATAACATGGCATTTATCTAGCAAATAATGGTTCCAATGATCACCAGTGGTAAGTGCAGCACAATTTGAAAATGATGCATTTAGATTAAAGCATTTTCATGTTCAAATGGTCCAGAAGCCCAAACCTAAATCCAACCAAGAATGGGCGAAAATGGGTGTATGCAGGCTGAAAAAACATGTTTTTCAAAAAGATGTTCTGGATTCAGTCTCAGCTCGTGTTATTCTCAAAGAAGAATGGGGAATAATTTCAGCCTGTAGACGTACACCGATACACTTGCAGCTTTACAGAGTAACGATGGAAAAATACAAATGCATGCAACCTTTTCTTTTTGTTTTACTCCACAGGTATGCACCACTTTGTGTCGCTCTAAATCAAAATCAAATCAAATTTCATTTGTATAGCACATTTCAGCAGCAGGGCATTTCAAAGTGCTTTACATCATAACAAACACAAAAACACAGAATCATGCAACATTGAACATTGAAACAATCAAAAGCATTACATTATGTCAAATGCCACTGTTAAATTCGTAATTGATTACGTTTCAAATGTAACTCTAAACAGGTGGGTTTTTAGTAGAGATTTAAAGGCACTCAGTGTTTCAGCTGTTTTACAGTTTTCTGGAAGTTTGTTCCAGATTTGTGGTGCATAGAAG
>CAEGAE010078079.1:0-14628 GCA_903067095.1 Girardinus metallicus
GAAAAGTATCCCACTGATCAAATTATATTAATTGAAGCCTGAGTATAGTTTTAACCTATACAAAACAATGTTATTTTATCTAATATTTTAAGCATGTAATATGAGTTTATAAGTAATATTAAAACTAGCATAATAAGCTAATATTTTCCAACAAGACCTTCTTTACTTTGACACCATTAATCAAAATCCAGTACAACCAACCGCTTTCAGAAGGGTTGAACACAAATGCATGGCACACTTTTCAGATTCACAATTATGCTCCAAATTGTATTTGTCTTCCACATAAAATCCTCAAATTTCAACGTTTGTTGTTGCGAAGGAAAAGAAAAGCTAAAGGCATGCAAATAATCTTACAAGATGAGGGCACGAGAGGAGGTGAGACTTACTTTTGGAGGAGCATCTTCATCATGAGTGCTCCCATCTGAGCCTCCTGCACCCGCGGGCTGCGCAGAAGCTGCATGCTCCTCGTCTCCAGGACTTCCGCGATGTCAGCAGAGAAACTGGGAGGGAAAAATCTCAACAACAAGCCAGCCGAGAGCTCCCGGATCTAAATGAAAGAACAGCTCTTGTGTTACATTTCAGACAGTTTAGACAAAGAGAAACCCTTGGCTCCACTCAGAGAGCCATACCTCATTTGTAGAATCCTCCAGACAACTGATAAGAAGCAGCTGCTTGGTTCTGCAGAAGAAATCCCACTGTCCTCTCTGTCTGGCACAGTCAATAAGAAGTCCTATATTTGCTGTAATAATAACCAGTTTCATCATTAAAGAGATGGAAGATACAGAGATAATGCTCAGGTGAGCCACACTTATCTTTTTTTCTTTAAAACACGGCATTCACATCTTTGTGTTTTTTTAATACATAAGATCCTGTTAAGAAACATTGAAGTTTGTGTTTGCGACGTAACCCAACATTGGTTCAATGGGTATGAATACTTCATTGTGCTTGAGTAAAAATATCTGCTGCTCCGTGTTTTTTTTAATGTCTCACCCGGTGGCTGTCCCTTCTTTTTATCGGGGCTCCAGGTATCTGTGCACGTCTCCAGGACTGCAGACAACAACAACAGCGCAGTCTTCTTCCTCTGATAGCTGTGTCCAGGTGACATAAAGCTGTATGGAAGCTCACCTAACCACTCCACAAAGCCTATGTGACATAAAGAATATCTTTTCTGAACAGAGAATACAAAACTGAAAAATCCAGAGAAAACGAAAACAAAAGTTCGGAGCAAAATGTTCATCATCTTTTTCCTTCTCACCAATCCCTTGCTCCAGAACGTCCTTTCTGCTTTCATGGCTGACATCTTCTTTCTTTTTGCCCTTGACTCCTCTGATGTGTGCCAAGCAGCCGTCTCTGATACGAACCAGAAATCTTCTCACCGCAGCCTGAAGGTGCTGCCGAAAAGGTGAGGACTTGCAATTCAGATTTTGGGGGATAAACTCCTTCAGTAACGTGATCTCCTCTGCAGAGGGGACATCTCTGGTCTTCGGGCTGCAGCAGAGCAGGTTGAGGGCCGCCAGGCGCACTTTGTCATCTGCAGATCCGAGAGCCAGCTGCAGGCTTCTAAAGGTGGAGCTGCCCTGCAGAGTCCAGGGTGAACAGCCACTGATGGCTTGGTAGGTGCTCAGGACGCACGCCCAGGCGTGCAGGTGGCCTGGCTTGTGGGGGTTCAGGGAGGCCAGCAGGTGATGCACGGCCGAGGGGAAAACCTGGAGGGTGCAGGGCAGTAAATGTGTTGAGCTGTTGGTCTGTAGGAGAGACACTTCAGATGTCAAAGCCTCCAGGAGGAGAGGCTGCCAGCTGTTTGCCCAGCGCCCAGCCAGATCCACTTCAGTAAGTGAGACAGGAAGCTCTCGCCTCTGCTGCTGGATCAGACACTTATAAAACTCTGAGCCACACGGGGACAGGTGATTGGTCGATAGGCACTTCAGGAGATGGCGAGATACCTCAATGTATTGATCCAGCACCTACAGAGACACAGCCAAACATCTGGGTCACAGAAAGTAAAAGTAATAACGCTATAAAGAATATAACAACTATTATATGCTCACCAGCTCAGCTCCCACATGAGGCAGCAGAGCACAAAGGCGATGGTATTTGGCTTTGGCCTCCCAGGGCAGTTTCAATAATCGTTCAAGCAGCGTAAAATAAAAAGCCTTGCTGGTGTCACAAAACTGCTCAGAGTCCAAGGCATAAAGATTCAGCAACAGAGTAAAGGCACTGCTCGCAAACTCAGGCACCCCTTCCACCTGCCAAAACAGAAATACACACACACAAAAAACAAAAACAACAAAAAAAACTTTAAACAGTGTGGTTTTTAATGGACACAGCATTTATTTGCCCCATTCTAAATATGTGTAAAAACTCCTCAGATAAACTAATCCTTTTTGTGGTAGCATAAGCTCACACTTACAGATTTCGCAGACAGTGACCTAAGGAGATTTTTTTTACCTCCTTTCCTGATATATGTCCCAATAGTGATGAAAAAAAGCCTTAGCAAAAATATAGTCACAAACACAGTTATGAGTCTGAAAAGTTGCATTAAGTAGCACAACTGTACACATAAACAAAACAACGATTGTGGCGATAAATCATATTTTAAACATTAAAGCAGGGTATATTTGTTTTCTCCTTCAACCAGCTTGAATTTCAAAGTAATTCAAACCACACTGTCAGTTTCTGGGGATTGCAATCAATATCAGTTATTGTTAATATCACAAGATAATTTTCAGTGTAGTGAAGCTCCTACCAACATACAGTGGAAACAAGAAACAAATGCACCTCTAATAAAAAAATATTCAATAACTTAGCCAGAAAGCCTAATGTGCAACCAAATGCCAATCATTGTGTGTTCCTTCTGAGTATAAGTCAATGTCAGCGACTCACTGGGCTTTCTGCATTGGTCCAGATAATGTGTGTAAGCTGCTGCAGCAGCCTGCTGTCGTCGGGCAGGAGGCGAGCGCCGGTCATCCTCCACAGATCCGTCACACATTCCTTCACTCTCTTCAGCCACATTGTTAAAACTGCAACAACATCTTGGGTTTTTAGCACAAAGCAAAGCCAGTCAAAGAGACAAACAAGCAGTTTGGAGTTCACGCACCCTCAAAGGCAAAGTAGTGACAGTCCTGCTTCTCCTCACACAGTGCATAAACAAGAGGAAACAAACCTTCCAGCAGTAAACAGGCCTGAAAAACAAGATAATACAGATTCAATATGATGAAAAATCCCAACATGTGCTCCACACAAGCTTTCTCTACCTGTGTGGTGTCGTGGCTTGGACTTAGTAAGATGTGAGGTCGACAGCAGGTGAGAAGGCCTCTGCTCACAGCCAGCCGGTCCACTCTGTCCTTCCCTACAGGGTCAAATGTCACCTGCAGGACCCCCACAGTCAGCTGGCAGGGCTCTGAGAGGCAGCACAGAGAAAATGTCTCTAGTCAGAAAACTCCTGACTTCACAGAATCTGGAGTAAAAATGATTTGGTCCTGCAAAGATTAAATCTGTTCATGCATAAATGTGGGGGAGTAACATCATGTTGCTGTTATTATATTTGGTGGTGTTACCATTTTAGGCTTCTATTATAATTCTTTATTAATCCTATCATCATTACCATAATGTCCTGAATATAAGAAAAAAACAAGTACCCTTGGCTTTACAAACAATTTACTTTATCCACTTGAAGTAAATTTTTAGTGCCTGTAATGTTTAGTGTCTGAACAAAGAGCATTTTAGTGTCTTTTTCTTTGGATAGAAGAATATGCTTCAAGTTTCCTGGTTTTCCAATGAGAAATGCTACATGTGAACTTCTCCAACTCCAAATCTTAAGCAGATCCCTGGTGGATCTACATTTGCGTCCACCTGTTCAAATATTTGCTTGCAGATCAACTAACAGTCTTCACAGGAGAAAATTAGCTGCCTAATGACGAGGCTGACCAATACCCGCAGACTGCAGCGCTCTCATTTAACTCTGCATTCTTGCTTTGAGGTCCTACTCCAAATACAATCTGTAACTGTTCCAAAATAACCATTTCTTTTTATCTGAACAAAGAGCATGCAATCTCAACAGGAAGCAATTATCTTGCTCTACTGTCATTTTTGGACACAAAACACATTTTCCCTGCATATCATCTTAAGCAGGTCAAATTTGTGCCCCAATTTCTCCCTATGAGGAAACGCTGAGCTTCTTGGAGCCTGTCTTTTTCACATTAAACATTCTTGCCTCTGCCTTGACGTGTTGGAAATGCTGGCTCTCAACTGAGATCTAAGCTACAAATTACATTTAAATCAACTGGATTTACTTAAAAATAAAAATACCTTCAGTGATCTTAACATAAGATAGTCTTTAATCAACACAATCAGACAACAGTATTCTCTACAGTATTCTCTTCCAGCCAACCCAACTTTACTAATCAAGACTATAAGGAAAAAGATAAGAAACTTGTGATAACATTAGAAGTAAAACTGAATAAAATAATTACAAAACTTTCAGCCAGAATTATACAAAACTGAAAAATGGAAGACCAATAAAGTCAAAATAAAATTGATTACTCTGTAGTGGGAGCAAGAGAGGTGAATTTTAAGATTAAATAAAAGGCAAATGAAGATGTCTTAATAATTTGAACTAAAACCAATACCAGTTTTCATTTTCTGCTCCTAATTGTTCCCATAATTTATTGTGTTCAAATAACACTGTACAGGCTCAAAGGTTATGATGCTGCAGGTGTTACGTACGTGGATGAGAGGCCTGCAGCAGATTCCAGGCTGCAGCTCCAGCGGCTATGCTCTCGGATGCAGTGTTGATCAGCATCGCCACCGCTGTGCCCGCCAAAAGACGTGTGTCCCTGTTGCAGCACTGCACGACAGGCCAAATAAGCAGCTTTTACAACATTTGTTTATCATCTAGAAGTCGATAAATCTGCTTTGAAAGAAAAGACACCTGTCCAAGTATGTCAATAAGAGCCTGCAGAATCCTCTGCACTGTTTCTTTGCTGTGGTTTTCCTCCCACACCAGAGGAGCAACTTCGTTGGGCAACATCTGAAATGTTTGAAGACACACCTGCACCCATGAATGTTCACATGTTAGAAATAAAGTTAAAGTTGTTTTATAATGGCTGTTCTTGATGCATATTTCATTTGTACCTTGACAGTAATATAGCAGATTGGCCCATCTCTCTGAGATTCCTCCTGTAGCACAGCAGGAAGAGATTCAGATACTCTCTGCAGCATTGGCATGAAGGATTCTCGCCAAACCTCTCGACCAACTACGCTGTCCTCCAGGTACATGCACGCTAAAATTATGGAGAAATAATTAAAAGTCTACACATTAGATCTGTGACATACTAAAATAATGTAAGCATCAGTAAACCCACCTCTCTGCAAATCCTCCAAAGAGAGAACCTAGTAAAAAGACAAAGTCAAATAATTTCCAAGACCGACAGTGAAGTGATCATTGACATTTTGTCACATTACAGCCAAGGTTTTTATTATTGGTATTTTATGTAACATATCAACAAAAAGTCATGAATAATTGTACAGAGGAAATGAAGTAACAGTTGCTTTCCAGACAATTTATTTGATTTTTTTTTTTTTTAGATTTAATCCACCGTGATTAAAAACCTGTTTTTCAAGGGAATCCAGACCAAGATGCATCAACAGTTCAAGAGGTACAGCAAAAGTATGAATGCAAAGGGTAACCAAACACAAAGTAAGGTCTCTGTACCTGATCACTGTGTACTATGGCATGAAACGTGTGGAGAGTCTCCTTATAAACCAGTTTGTGGTCCACCTTTGCTGCCAAATGCTGCAGCATCTGTGAAGCAGACATTTTCATTACATCACAGTTAGTTCTTCCACATCATTTTACAGTGAAAAAGGAACCTGTCGAGCTCACCTGGTCCACCTTACGACAGGCTGTGGAGATGCTGACCATCTCCAGCTGCAGGGATAAGAGGAGTCTGACCAGAAGCAGGAGATGCTTTTCCTCCAAACTACGGAGCTGTGCCTCTGGGATCTGCCTCAGGAGCTGGGCTGCCTCCTCCAAACTGCGCTCCTTGGTCCTTTTAACGCTGCTCCTGTCCGTGCAAACAAATTGCCTTTTTATTACAGAACCGACGGTGCATGTGCACTTAAAAATAGCTTAACAAACCTGGAGGATTCAGACAGTTTATCGACAAACAGCTGGAGGGTCTGGCAGCCATTTTCAGGTGTTGAATCTTCAGTGATGAAGCAATCCTGAAGACTTTTTATCAGGTTTTCAAACGACATTGTAACTTTTACTCTTAAATGCAGATACCCGGTGTTGACATATTACTGAAAGCACGTTTCTGTTTACTGCTGAAAAACTTCTACTTCTACGAATTAGTGGTGGTCACGGTAGCGATATGCTGCCATCTAGAGGCTGAAACTTGTGGGACCTAACGTGACTGAGATAAAACAGAAACAGTTAATTGTACGTAGCCATAATGGCCTAATAAATGACCAATAACGTTAAATAGATCATTTTCGGATATTCTGCATCGAATATTCACCGTTAGGAACTTTTATTACTAAACTTATTAACATTGCTCTGCTGTGTATTTGTTGCTGATTACAAGTACTAAAACAATCTTTTTTGTCTTCTTTAGTGTGTGGCTTCCAGCAAATTCTGGACTGACATTATATTTAAAGTTTCAGCTGAAAACAACAATGGGCCTATAGTAACTTTTTAAAATAGATTTTTTTAAAAAAACATTCACAATTATTAAGTAAGGTCTAAAGCATCTATCAGCTTTTATTGCATTGCAGGGTATTTTCAGTGTAGAAGTACTGAAACATGGGAGGCAATATTGTTCTTCCGTATTTACAATATCTGAAACATGATAAGAAAATCAAGAGTAAAATGTAGTAAATCTAATCACTAAGAGGTCTGTGTCAATAGATTTAAATCTTCTAACATAAATAGAGCATTCTGCAGAAGGACTCCTAAATTAATTCAGATCTAATATGAGGTCTGCAAAACAAATAAAAGACTACTTAGCAACTATTTTTTGTTGTTTTTATGGGGGTTTTGTATATTTCCAACAGTTACTCCACATTAGAAATCTTTAAGTGATTCAATGTGATTAGCTTTGGAAATATTCTAACTCAACAGAATGTAAATAGATGGTAGATTTTCTGACCCATTAAATAGCTGATGGAGAAGACAGACTGATGACATTGTAACGATTAAGAGCACCTTCATGTCATAATCCTTGCACTAAATCAGATTACTTCATATTCTAGATGAAGGCTAATTTTATACATTGTGTACGATGTC
The DNA here is from genome assembly GCA_903067095.1 of Girardinus metallicus. Taxonomy (NCBI): domain Eukaryota; kingdom Metazoa; phylum Chordata; class Actinopteri; order Cyprinodontiformes; family Poeciliidae; genus Girardinus; species Girardinus metallicus. The sequence continues at coordinate 7,289 of CAEGAE010078079.1, forward strand.
AGAATAATTTTGTTATAATTTTTAAAATGTTTATATCCATTAGGAAGCTAGAAATCATTTGGGAAATTTCACGGCAGACTCATGACACTGACGAGCGGATGAGGTCGCTGTTGTGTACTTTACTCACAGCTTAGATTTGTGTTTTCTCAGAAGAAGAATGCTTCTCGGCCGTGATTGGTTAACTTTTAGTTGCTAGGAGACCTCACAGAGTTTACAAATGTCCAATCTATAATAGCGAAATGGCTAATATCGGTGTATTTTCTTCGTCTATTGCAGGCCGGACTTCATTTATCTTATTCCTCGTCAGTTTTGTCCGCCCTCAGAACGCTCTGGGTAAGATCTTTCTACGTAATTCGCCTCAAAGTGATCGTTTTGCGTTAAAAGTACGCTACGTTTCGTACAGGAGCTAGCTAAAACTAATTTTATGTATCTTACATAGATGGCTGGAACTGTAACTAAACAGTAATTGTATTTTTCATTCATAGTTTTTCAGCCGTCGTTTCTTATCTCCAACGGACCAAAAGTCTCTGCATTTCTGCTCGGAAACATATCAGGGATCTCACTGAATCTGAAGACGGTTTCTGTTTCCAACACAACAAGTAGGGGAAAAAAAAGACAAAACACCCCACAAAACATTTACTAGTTGTTGATGGAATAGTTTGGTTTTCAATTTAGCTCGACCAGAGAAAAAAAAATAGAGATTTTGTGCAGTGCCTTTTAATTGTAAATATTCATATTTTAACTTTACAATCATGCACCTTAATGTATTTTTTTATTGGAATTTATTGTGGTTGAGCAATATAAAGTAACCTACAATTATGAAAAGAAAGGAAAATGACATTAAATGTCTATTCTATTAGAAGGACCTACTTTTATCTACATCATACCATTGCAACTCTGGCTGAAAATGTAGGTTCACTGTCCTGCAGTAAAGTGAACTGGAGTTCCTCTTTTAGGATTGCTCTAAATTTAACTCCATCCTTCTTCCCATGAAAAGTGACCAGATATCACTGCTGCAGAAAAGCCTCCAAGCAGCATAAATTGTAACAACATAATTATCTTCCTCAGGAAGCACTGGTTCGCCATCATGTGTAACAGAAGCAACACGGTGGGCACTCACAACTGAGCAAATGGGAAAGGTAAAAAGCCTATCAACTTTACTCAGCCACTGCATACATAGACAAAAGAACTTATAAAATGCGCCTGTTGTTTATACTAATGTCAATTTAATTCTGCTTCACAGAGTGCAATTCGTGTTCAACTGACACTGAATCAAAGCCTCCATTTGTGTGGCGAGAACGAAACGAGTGCCGTCTGCTGTCCGAAACCGCAGTGTGTTCTGGAAACTCTTCAGGTGTCCGCCTGCCTTGGAAGCAGACCCCAGGCGTCATTGCTGATCCAAGCCACCATAAATGCCCGGTTGTTTCCTTCTCATACAGGATCTGGTGGTTTGAATTAAGCCTTTCTCATCATAATGTGAAATGAGAGCTTTAAAAGCAGCTTGTTTTCTAAGTCGTTTGTTCATTTCAGATAATAACACAGTATTTCCAAACCAAGTGTACCAACCTCTTGGTGTTTGTCCATGTGACCTGACATCCAGAGCATGTGATGCACGTTGCTGTTGTGACCAGGTATCAGTTTTTATTATAGTAATTTAATAAACATAATTAGTCAAATGTGTTTGAGACTATGTTTCTCGGCTGGCCTGGGAACGCCTTGAGGTTCCTCCTGAGGAGCTGGAAGAAGTGGCTGGGGAGAGGGAAGTCTGGGCCTCCCTTCTTAGGCTGCTACCCCTGCGACCCGACCCCGGATAAGCGGAAGAAGATGGATGGATGGATGGATGGATGGATGGATGGATGGATGGATGGATGGATGGATGGATGGATGGATGGATGGATGGATGTATGGATGGATGGATGGATGTATGGATGTATGTATGTATGTATGTATGTATGTATGTATGTATGTATGTATGTATGTATGTATGTATGTATGTATGTTTGCTTTCTCTTTTAAATGTTCTTATTTGTGTTTTCTACCAGGACTGTTCCAACGAAGATATAAAGATTTTTGCGTCCCACTGTCTGCTAGGACCCTTTGGGGGACAGGTCTCCCCTGCTCCAGATTTCCAGTGCTCTGTGCATTCTGCTGAAAACTCCCCAGACTGGTTTCCATTTTTATGTGTCACTTCTCCACCTGAAAACAACCCCTACCTGGGTCTCTTCTATCAAGGAGACACAATGTGAGAATATTTTTAAAGGTTTTTTTGTTTATATTTTTTATTTTATTCAGTAATTTTTGTGCTCCATTTTTTTCACTCTCCTGGTGTAGTGCACCCAGGCCTGGCCCATCCTTCCAAGAGCCTGTGCTGTCTGCTCCAATGCCATTTACTCCTTATATTCAGGGAAGTCCTGTTGTCACATCCGATGACAAGTACTTCACTATACCTCAGGTTGGTTGTATTAGTGTTACCTTTTGTTTTTATTTTTTGTAGCAATTTTAGTTGTATTCTTTTATTTTTTCTTGTCAGACTTACAACTAATAACACTTTATATGCGTTTTTGTTTTTCAGATGGTCCTGGGACGGTGCTCTGGTGCTCCTGTGGCCTTTCTGCAAAATTTCGAAGTAGAGTGTGTAACTCTCTTTCACTCATGCCCAAATGGTCCTCCCTTAAAAACGCCGCAAGAAGATTTGAGCGTTGACGTGCTGAATGGGCAAGGCGGTGGGTTTTACCTGCTTACATAATTAAAGCAGCGTTTTGATGTGCTTTGACACTTTTTGAGTGCAAGTATGTGTGTTTTTTTTTTTAACCAGGTGTTGTGAAGGTAAATTTAACTGATGACAAGACCCCTGATTTGTTCCTTTCAAGTGGTCAAGGTGATTTTATATATATGTAGACTTTAATGACTAAAACAAATAAACTGGCTCTGTCTAACATCTAACTTAAAATGGGTTTAAATTTATCTCTAGGTGAGAGGCTGAGGTGTGAGAATATGACCTTAGCGCTAGATTACAAATTCTACTGGAAAGAAAATGGCATCACCAATATCTCACTGACTCGCACTGTTGGGACAGTTATCTCGAATGGAAGTTGTAAGTCTTGTGAAACTCTTTTTTTTTTTCAAAGTTAAAGTCTTAAGTTAAAGTTAAAGGGCTGACATATTCCGCTGTCCTGTCCTCTAAACAGTGACTACAAGATATTCTGTTGTGTTTCTAAATGGTGAAACTATTGCCGAGCCCAACTCAGGAAACCCAGGTGAGAGAAAATCTTTGTTTTTTTCAGTTGTTGAGGTTGCTACTCTTACGGAGGATAATACCAATTTCACATGACAGGTTATCAAGTGGGACGACCTGTTATTGCTGGCATTCTGGCCAACAATACAGAGTTAATACAGAGGACACCGATCAATGTTTGGAAACCAGGTAAAATCTCTGTAGTAACAGTATTGATGAATGTTTATTAACACTAAGTTACACACATTTCAAACCTTATACTTTATCCTCCCTGTTTTCTGATCTGGTTGATAGTTGGTGATGGTCTCTGTTCCACTGACAGCATGAAGCCAGTTGTGTTTGGAGAGAATTCAACTTCAGGTTGCTTGCTGCCTATCGGGAAGCAAAATATGTCTCAGTGTGATCTCCTGAGGTTGGCTGCTCACCATGATCCTTTACCTTTAGTTGATATATAACTACAGTGCCTTGCAAAAGTATGCATACCACTTGGACTCCCCCACATTTTGTCACTTTACGAACACAAACTATAATTTATTAACATTACAAGAATGCGACAGAAGTGTTAAAACCTTCAAAGGGTAGGAATACTTTTCTAAGGAACTCTGTGAAATACATATGTGTTAGATCAACTGATGTCATGTTTTGTCATGTTTTAGAGCGACTGTTGCTGCTTTGCAGAGTGCTCTGACCACAGCGGCATATATAGCACAGCGTGGTAACCCAGATCTTACAACTATGACAGACTGGCTAAACATAAGCTGTAAGTAGATTAATAGAGAAGCAAATTCTTCTTCTAAATCAACTCATAAGTTATTTAGTTTTCACCTACATTTGCCTTGTTGTTTTGTGCCAGATAGATGTTCTAACAAATTATTTATTACACAAATCTAATGCAGTTGTGACACCAAACTCGAGCACAGCGATGAACAACAATTCAGGTGTGTGCAGCGATATTCCATTTCACCAACACATCAGTGTTTGGAGCCTCACCACCAGCCTGGTAGATGGAATACCCCAAAGAGAAATCCAAGCTTTAGAAATCAGGTATTAGATAATTAGCTACAGCAACACAGCTTGCTTTTAGTCGTTGCAAATTTTTGTGTGGTATATTCTTATATAGCAAGTATTTATAACCAAATTCTTTTTGTGTTTGGAGTTATGGCATGTCTACTTGGGCTCTGGATTGTAGGGGAGGTAGCGTCTCTGTATGTGAGGACCCAGAAAAAAGACAGTTGTTCCCAATCACCTCCTCAGTTACCTTTTTTGACATCGATACAGGACCAGCCAAAACCAGGTGTGTACACATTTAAAAAGGCTGTTTGTTTAGATACATAATCAATTTGTTGATTATGTATATTCTTTATTCTAGGTTTCAGATCAACTTCACAGAGTATGACTGTGACAGGAATGATGTGTGTTGGCCTGAGCTCGCCTTTCCCTTCACCAGATATTATACAGGTAGGAATGCAGTCTGTCCTGGTAAGAGATGGTGTGGATGTTTATCTTCCTACTGTAAATCATTTGTTATTCAAGAGCTTTGCTTAATAATGCTATTATAATGCAATTACAGGAGTAAATTATTATAAGATGAGGTTAAAATTTGATCAAGATGATAATGTCCATGACTAGTACACAAAATAATTTTGACTGTAAATGAATGTAAAAAAGCACAGTGTGGTCTTTTTAACATGTAGTGTTTTTACCAATTAGTATTCCTCCAAAAGAGCAGATGCCAGAGTGAATAAAATTATGACTGTGCTATAATAACATGTTTTACCTTTCTTTGTCACAGGCGAACCTTATTTCTTGTCGTTGGCCAAAGGGATGATTTTGGTTTTCATGTTTATTACTGCAGCAATTCTTGGAACTCCATGGAGACAGATAAGACAGGCCTGGCACAATGTTTGACTCCAATACTCTGAAAATTTAAATTATGAGTTTCAGGTAAATCAGCAAAAGTGCAAAATACTAAATAGGGATACAATGTTAATATGCCATGCTCAACTGTCTGAAATGCTGTGTGTTTTTCTATAAATATTGATTTTATAAATGTGGACATGTTCTATTTATGCATTTAAGGTGTACGTGTATACTTTTGTAATAAAAACATATATTTTTTTAAATATGTTTTCAAAGCATAGTAATGATACTTCCTTTTAAAAAATGTGTAGCCTCATTGTGCTGTCCTGCACTTCCGATCCGCCCCGTATTTGCCATAGCGTTTGTAATGGATCAGTATGCCCAGTTCTGATCCACTGGTTTTTGTGGATCAATTTTTATTTTTTTTTTATCTTGAACTCAACTAATTTGTAGCTCATATTTTGTCATTATAATCTTTTTTCTGTTCACTGACAAGACTGGATTTGTATTTCCTAAATAGCTTTCATCAAAACATCCCTTGAGACTCAGGTTCCTCTTTGAAATGATTCAAGAGAAAAGTAAACAAAAGGGCACAATCGTAATACTCTCCTCTTCTTAAAATCACTGAGGTGTTAATCCTTCAATACAGTTGGTTTATTTCTAAACACTGACTTCATGGTGTGGTTGATGAGTAGTATTATAAAATCCACAAGGCTTTAAAATGTTCAAACATTTGTGCAAAGAAAGTGACTCAGTCTATTAAACTTTCTGTGGAGGGATGGTAATCCAACCAGAAAGCTTAAGATTTTTTGTTTTTGTTTGATAAATTGACTTAATCCATCCAATTTACAGCTACCGCTACACCTCTGGCAAAGATATGTATAAAACTTTAGAACAAATGCATCATTTATGGTCTTGCTCTAGTTCTCTTACAGTGACCATTGGAGATTTTTTTTTTTTGCCATGCTCACATCCTTCTCACTGTGTGTCCTGGAGAGATGAATTTGATCCAATCCTGTTCTAACTCAAATTCTGACCACAGGTCCTGAAATGCCAATGTGGCTGTTGAAAGTAAGATTATGTCCAGACAACTATTATAGTTAAGTAATCACAGCAATTATGCTAAATAAACTTTGTGGATATTGGGTTTGATTGATTCAAAACTAAACTAAAAATGTCAATTAAACTACAGAAACAATAAACATAAAATAAGGTTAAAACAGGGAGAAAATATTCTTAATAAATATTTTAATATTAAAATATTAATATTTTAATATAATAAAATATTTATATTTTTTTAATATTCTTAATAAAAGATAAGTCTTAAGATTTTGTTCTTAGCCAAACCAAGCCTCAGCAAACATTGCTGCTGTTTAAGGCCCCATGTATGTGAGAAACGTTGTATGAATACTAAAAAAAAAAACAACTGTTCACACTTTAGAAGCTATGTTAACAACGTCTAAATTAATAGATATATTTTAACTGGGGTGCTTGTGTGTAGACTTCAGCATTACACCACTTCCTTGCATCAAATAGCCGTGGCCTCTTTGTGGGTAGCCCTTCTGTGCAACAACAACTGGAAAAAAAAAACAGGTGTACTTTAAGTTTTGGGTGCTTAAAAATTATGCTAAAAATAAACACCAACCTCTCAGACTGATAGACAATATGATACAAACAATATGATACAAAAAGATCTTTAAAGAAATGGACACTTCGACCCCGGCAAGAGGACAGAAGTTTCACATCTTAACCTAAATAACAGTTTCATTAAAAATAAAACGTGATCTTATAATATCTCATTGTCTGAAATTATTTCACAAAATAAATATTTGTAAATGCATTATGTGTCATTTTCATGCTCAACGAGGATATGAACTGGAACTGAGAAATAAAGTCCATCCATCCATCCATCCATCCATCCATCCATTTCTAACACCCTTTTCCCTAGTGGGGTCGGGAGGGCTGCAGGTGCCTATCTCCAGCTAACGTTCCGGGCGAGAGGCTGAGAAATAAAATATTTTACTATTATATAGATTTAATAACCTAAATCTATATAATAGTAAACTATTATATAGATATAAAAACGCAATTTGTTACGTGAAAGAAAAAGTAAAAATGGGCTTTCGTGGAGGTGGAGTCCCCAAGGAGGCTGGTTAGACTTAGCTGTTTGAGCTGCGTGAAGCTGACACCCCACCTACGTCAGAAAATCCAGCAAATAGTCTGATTGGTTAGTGCTCCGTTTGTG